>JAQIXV010000077.1:0-112795 GCA_034700625.1 Tectocepheus velatus
TGATAATAGGCCTTTTGGTATAATATCAGGTATGATTATAAAAGAGTGCTTTAACATTATAGCACCCATAGGGACAGTCGGGACTTTGACTTTGCTAGGATAACAGCCATTTGTGATATAAAGCGGGATGATCTCATGCCTTACAGACTGTATTTAACGGCAATATAATAATGAGTGCGAAAATGGGGCAAAATATTCATTGATTGAAATAATCATAAAAATTGTTGCGACAAAAAACATGATGACTCAGATTAGATATAGTCCCAGACAATGATAAAAATGAAAAATAAAAATGAATTTGTCTGGAAACTTCAACAATTTTATGTGTAAATAATCCACAACAAAAATAAAATATAATTTTAGGTAAATATCACATCATTACAAAAAAAAAGATAATTTGGTATAAAAATAGATAGAAATTATAATTTCAAAAATTGCAAATTAAATTCCAGATTCTAGATTATCATACAATTGCAAGACACAATTTATTACGCAATTTATCAAGTAAATTATTCATATCATTCAATTTATTGAGAATTTTTCATTTAATTTGGAAAATAAATTTGATTTTAGATAAAAATAGCACTGAATTAAAGCATTGAATAGAAAACAATTGCAAGACATTAGTAAAACCCGAGAGAATTGAAGTGAGAATTGAAATCCTTTTTTGTTAAACAATTCAATCGTAAAATAAAGTGAACATCACTTACATTGAGAGTCATTACTTGGAAACGAGAAGTCGAGCAAAGAATTTGTTGAAAGGTTTGACACTTCATCGCAATTGCCGTTTGAAGTCCACCGTTGATCGCCATTCGTCTCGATGGGGGTGTCGTCCATAGGCTTATCGTTAGGTGAATAGAAACTGGTGTCCATTGAGGGACTCACATCACTGGACTCCACACTAGAGTTGATTTTCGGGTTTAAAAGTGAGTTCGTATCGATTGTATCGTTTTGTTTGTTATTATTATTCAAAACATTTGTATCATTATTATTGTTGTTATTATTAATGGACTTCTCTTTCAAAGCTATTTGTGGACTATAAACAGAAATGACGGGTCGGTTCTGAGCGTCAAACGTAAGTACAGTCGCTCCCAACAAATGCGTCAAATCATTGGAAGGCTTTGAGACAAAATTCATAGCGTTTCCGAAGTGCCCGGATATCAGGTTATTAGCACATAATGGACTCACTTCTGGCCCTAACTTTGCATTAGTTCTATTCGGCGATGGGTTTGACTCGACGTAAGACAGGGAAACAGTGGTCGGCGTTATTAGATTTATTACATTACTGTTTGAAAAGCTATTACTTCGACTAATATTAGAGGTATTGTCCGAACTGTTGACTGAAGGGTTGATTTGTTGCGTTAAAATTTGTGTTGAATTAATTGGAATGAAAGGTAACGTTTGGATCTGAACTAATGGCGAGGACTGGACCGCTTGTATGGTTTGCAGGTTAGCACCTGTCATATTAGATATTAGACTATGAATTGGCATTTGAGTTGAGGTCACAGACATTTGCTGCTGAGGTTGTGTTGAATGTGTTGATTGAGGCGTAATGTTTGACACTAAGGACGGATTCGTCACCTTTAGTGCCGAATGAGATGAGGTAATAGTGAGGCTATTCAATATTTTTTGTGCCGTTTTTGATGACTGTTGTGGTGATCCCACAGGTGGTGGGGATTCCATTTCTCTTATTTTTACTGAATTTCCGTTTCTGTTCGCTTCGTTCAAACAGTTTGCTGTAGAGAAGGCAGAGTTTGGAGTTCGGGGTCCGATCACTATCTGTAGTGACTCATACAGTGCTGTCGGAGATATGTTGTATATATGAGGAGTGAATCGTTTGACAAATTTGTCCCTTTCTTTGTCGCCTTCGTCTTCACTACAAATTCAATTCAATTAAATTCAAAATCAATTGAAAATAGTGTTTGAGTTAAATGTTGGGAAGTCTTACACGAGTTTACGACTGACACACACCCAGTGATCGATTTGACCGTTTTTGTCGTATTGAAGGCAACCCGAAGACTGAAGGAAAACAAAGGAACCGCTGGCCGTTCGCAGTCTGTGGACAATAGTACCCGTGCCGTTGCTATTGGACAACACTATTGGAGACAATTTATTAATATTAAAGAAATTATTTATTTATAGAGAGGACTGACTTAATTTATGAGCGAAAAGAGCAATCGAGTGGTCGTCGGGTAGTATATAATTGTAGGCAGACTTTCCCAACACTTCTGAAGGCAAAAAACCAATGATTCCTGAGATCCTGTGCAACAAAACAATTATTATTAAAAACAAATTCTTCTATTTTTATGATTGTATTTCGTGTAAAACCTGTGGTCAGCGAAGAGAAGTGTTCCGTCGAGTGAATGTCTTGAGACATATTCGTCGAGATCGGCGTCCATTAGAGACAACTCCGCCATTGGATTCGTTGGTATTATTTGAATGAATCCCTTAAATAGAATCGATTTCTCTATTTTCGCGTTTTTTGAGCCGTTCTTCTCTTTTTCATCGGAATTTGTTTCAGAATTCATAACTCCGGAGACGTTAACCATTTGGTAAGTGACGACTTCACTTCGCGGCTGATTCTTCTCCCGGAGGCGACACTGAAACGATATCTTATCTGATGTTTGAGATCCTGAATAATGAACAACAGTTTAGACAATGGCTCAGAACCTAATCAATAATTGACGGGGAGATCAACCTTTCAAGACTTGTTCGTGTGCTGAGTGTATTTGTCTCTGGACTAAATCGATGTCACTCGGGTGTAGGAATGATGTCAAGGAATGGCCGATCATTTCAATCTGTGCACAAAATAGATTAATTAAGATGTGATAAAAAAAAGAGGAATTCTTTTTATAAGTATTAAATAATTGAATCGATTGCTTAAATATTTCATTTGTTTATCAATTGATTAATATTTGCGACATATTTGGTATAAATGATGTCAATCTGAAAGAGAGATCTTTTGAACTTTTTTCTATTCAAATGGATTTGTTTTCAGGCAATTATTGATAAATACCCAGAATTGTTGAAATCGAGACTCGAATGACTTTTATTAATAAGAAATATTATGCTCTTGCATAAGTGAATCAAAGGGAAATAGAAATTTACTGAAAACGTAGGATTAATATCTATAGTATAGATTCTATACCTATATTATGAATATTTGATAAATTGATGGAAACATTATAAGAGTGAATAGAATTTAAGAAATATCAAGACTTGTATTAATCATAAGATTTTTCTCTTATGTCGACTTTGTTTTTGATAGAGAGTCGGATGCAAAGTAGAGACCATTGAAATGTCAATCTATTCATACGATAATTAATTCAAAGCAAAAACATTTCAACTTCAATACGAGAGAAAATATCATCTCTTTTGATTGTAATCAATTGTTTATCTATTATTGACAACTAAGTGGGGGTCCGGTACTTAACTAACGGTTATATGACTGTCCAAATTGAAATGACAATTCATGTTCGTTAGTCACAACTATTAAGACTTAAATTTAGACTTTAGATAATTATATGAAAATTCTGGTCTATTCTGTCCACTCGTGTAATAATATTCAAAAGGAGAGGAAAATTTCATCAATCAATTGAGTCATTCAATAATGTTTTTGACTCAAACGTCTGTATTAATGATATCTAAGTTTGAGTATAATGTATGCAATTGAAGCGATTTTCAACTGAATATTAATATTGAAGTCAATATTTATTGAACAAAATACTGATCTTTCTTCAGATATCTTGGAAGAAAGAGAGCGGAAAAAAACAAAATATTTGAAGTAATCAAATCATGAAAACCCCTTTACTTGTTGTACGACTACTGTTGTTCAAACAAATTGTAAACTCATTCATTAAATTTTGTTTTCAATCCGAACCAATTTATATTAGTTATGGAAAATACCTGTCAGTCTCTAAGATTATAGTCTATAAGTTAAAGATATTGAGAACCAGGGAGTGCCAGAACTTTCATTAAGTCACCAGTTGTCAAATCAATTCTGACAAATGAGTGCCTCATTTCTAGACATCTCTAGAATGGGAAACGAAATTCATATATGCGTTCAAAGTTATTATCGAGACAAACAGATATCAAATATAAATATAGAAAAATTAGATATATTTCACTCATTTTTTTTAACTATTCACTCAAATGCCGTAAATTTCATGAAACACATAAGCCTTTTGTGATTTTCAAAGAAATTATTTGAGAAAATGATTCGAAGATTTCGAAGGAATTTCCACATATTTATCACAAAAAAATGAAGGGATGAGTGCATTAAAAGATTAAAAAGACAGTCATTTCGTGAGAAAGTGTTTGAAACAATGGCTTAGTTTTCGAAATCATCCAAATATTTGACTAATTAATAGAAGTATTAAATATTTTTATTATGAAAAAGATAAAGGGATTAAATAAATGTCAATCATTGGATAAAATTAGGCCTTTAATTAATCACTCAAATTATCACTAAATTTAAAAATTAATAGATTAAACTATACTCCGGGTCATTGGTCTTAACATATAATAATCAGTTGAACAGTTGGTTAACAACTTATAAAAAATTGAATTTCAGTATATAATAAAAATGAGAACATTAACAGAACTGCATAATATAATTTGCAATATTACATAATAATAAAAAAGCTACTTGCTAAATAATCCTTTCAAAAGTTTGCCTTGATGATTTGTAGGAGAGAATCAAAACTTATCTTATACAAACAAAAAGCAACTGTTATGCGATGTCGTAAAGTATGTTTGATAAATATCTGAACTGACACAGCATGGTCTTACAATTTGCTATCGTCCACTAGATTAATAGTAACAAGACTTTAGACTCAAAGCTTAAAACAGAGCCATTATATTTCTGATAGGTCATTTGCTTTGTTCAACTAATGAAAGTCTCAACTTGGTAAATCAATGATAAGCTAAAGTTAAATTCTCAATTCTGAGCTCGAAATAAAAAATTTTATGTTTTGAAAATTATATGAAATGTCTTTAAAATGATAGTAAAATAAATTCAAACGAAAAGCTCTTCTTTTGATCTACTCTTTTAACATTCAATTCAATTGAAGTTTGATCTGAATTATTCAAAAGGACTGAATTATACAAATAGATAACGAAACACTTGAAGTGTATATAAAACAAATTTGAATTTATTGGACCATATCGTTGAAAAAATCAAGTAAAAATGATATTGCTCAAATTAAAATAAAGCTCAAAAGGATTTATCTTATGTCGAATGAAAAACAAAACAATTCTAATTTTATTTGAAATAATAAGATTTTTTGAGACAATATTTCTATCGATTGATTGAATCAGAGATGAAAAGGAAGGCAAAGAAGCGACAAAGACTTGACACATAAGACACTCCTCGAATGCACAGACATATGCATCGAAGGGTAGATTTTATCGCTTCAATTATATCAGAAAACTACTGAATAATACTTATAGTAAAATAATTTAAGGTAATGAGCTTTGAATGGAAACAGAAATAACTATTTTTTTGACTTGTATTTCAAGTTTGAGATAATGTTTGAAAAATTAATAGAAAGACTGAATCATTATTTGAGAACATTTCACAAAATTGTTGAGAAAACTTTCGAAGCGTTTTTCCATTTCTACTTATTTAAGGGATTTGTCTAATTGTGTGAAACACGTAATCAAAAAAGCATTACATCTAATGAAACGGTCAATGTCTCAAAAAATAGGTTATTTTCATATATATTGCTCTGGAAGTGACAAAAACAGGTCTGATATTAAACTGTATGCAAAGGGAATGCATTTTTATCTGAAATGTGTTTTGTGACTATTTTCTGCACGCATTTCCTCCATTCAAATCACGTTTCAATTAAAACAAATATTTCTTATTTCGACTAAAGGTCTACAAAAGTCAGTACATGAAGAGGTGTTTACAAATCGGTTATCGAAAGTCCATAAATATTATCTTCAACTCCGGTGCAAAAACTTCAATAAAATGTTGAATTAGGCGTAAAATTATATAATTTACTATTATTTGAGATTTTAGTGAAATATTGATTTTTTTACTGAAAAATTCAAAATTAGAAACTCATAAAAACTTGAATAAAAGCCATTGTTTTCGTTGTGTTTATATATGATTTCATTATTATTGAATTTTAAGTCATTTATAAATAAATATTTAAAATAATTGGTTTCGACAAAAAAAAATCAACAAAAATGTAATAAAAAATCGATAAATAAGTAATTTGAAGACAAACTGAGATGGAATACGTTTGACAATAGAGTTCAGATCATTCAAGTGTATAGAGTATTGAAACGTCAATTGAGTTGAGAAAAAATGTTATAATAATTGACGAAAACATTTCGTCCTTCAAATGGAAATAACTATTATTTAAAACAAAATTCAAGTTTAACTTCAAAAGAGATATATATTTTGCGAAACAATGAAATCATTAGAAAGTTTTTTAAATCTCGAATCGATTTTGAGATTATTGAAAAAAATCAATTTGTCTTAAAACAGTTTTAAAGGAAAATGTAAAATAACGCTCCAGGTGTTATTGAAAATTAACAAGGAAGTTATCGAAAGAATAGAATGCTTCGATTATAGCCAATCAGATACTATATAATATAATATAAAGATTTAATTTGAATCCAGGCCAATCCATACTATAAATAAATATATAATTTATGGGAAATATATATTTCGGGGAAATTATTACTTAAGAATTAGAGACAAATTGAGAGTAGAATTAATTAATTGGGAAAAAATAATTAAAAAATTTCAGTCAAAATAAAAGTCGATTCAATAAAATCGGGGAAAAAATAACAGATTAAAGACGATTGAAAAGCATTGCTATGAATACAAATTTATTAATTATAATGTTTTGATCATAAAAAGCACTCATCAATCGAGTCGATGGCCTTCGATTTGAATGCCAAAACAGAATGAGAGGAGTCAATTCAATTTTCAATTTCCAAGCTAATTAATTATGGCTTCTAATGAGACACACAATTCTTGTTTAACACATTTTATAGACATTTAGACATAAAAATTGAATATTAATTTGAATTGAAGAATCAATTTTCGCTAAATTTAATAAACAATTCAATGTTTATATTACATAAGAATTTGTTTTTATAAAACAAATATATCGATTGAAAACCTGAAATAACTTATTGTATCGATTTTTATACGTTTAAAGTTATTTTGAAAAATTAAAGATTATAGAGTAAAATGACTGAGATTAAATCGATAAAGTGACCATGCATAAATTCTTGGAATATAATAAAACCGGTTCGCAAAGAGAGAGAAGAGACGACATTTTATTTGATGACTTGATTGCGAAATATACTGCAGTGCAGTGTATGTGAAATATATGTGAAATAATTGATTGCATAAGTCTATATACTAACTGTAATATAAAAATAGAGACAAATATTATAATTTGATTCCCATATTATGTCACAATAAAATCGATTCTTATCAAATGTATGGCGAAATGTAGGTTTAATTTTGAAAATTGATTTTAAATAAAAACCTATTCTCAAAAAAACCTATACTCTTATGAACTGTAAGCGCAGGGACTTTGCCTCAAAAAATATGGCCATTAGTCGAGGGATAGAGCGATAAAATTTAATTAAACCGACTTTTCAAACAAGTATTACAACCAGTTTTTAAAAAACAATTTAAGAAAATGAAGAGAAAATAATTTGCATTTAATATCAAATTCTTGGCCAATGTTTTTGCTCAAGGTTTGGCTTTTTCTTAAGCTATAGATCAGCTCAAGAATCAAATGTTAAACTCAATTATAAATAGAAATAAAAGGAAATAATTTTATAGGATTTTAACGAAAGCGAAAAATTATTTCCAAATCGATATTTTGAGAAATTGTTTAATGAGATAAATGTATAATTCAATTGTTTTATAGTTTTATTTCTGGAAAATATTTTCCAATTTTAAGAGAATTTTCGAGAATTTTATATTAAATAAAAATTTGATTTTTAATTATTGATAATATTTTTTTCCAATCGATTTGAATTATTAGTTAAATATTGAATCAAAAAATAGACTTACATTTTGATGTCCCAAAAAGTTTTCGACGGAATGCGAGACATAAATAATTTTTCCCAAACCAGTGGTCACTACTATAAACCCTTCGACCGACTATAGGGAGACCACAAATAAAATATTAAATGAATTAATTATATAATAAATTGAGGAAAAGTCAAAACAATTATCAAATATATGGGAAATAAGCGGAAAAACATTTAGTTTGGAAATAAGTGATAAAAAGTTTAAATTCATTAAAAATGATTACATCAATAAGTGATCGGAGAAAATCAAATCTAAACTTCGGAGGTCTCCATAATTGGCTCGAATGGGTTCTCTTGTTCTTAGCCTTCTTTGCCGCCGACAGAGTCGCTGTTTAGGAGATAATTCAAGACATTATTAAGACATTTAATTTCGCAATACTTTCTCATAATTATGACAATTGAGGATAAAATGTATATAAAATGTATATAAAATATATTTCATATAAACTCACTTTTGTTGAGCCTTAGGTAAGCGGCAGAGAGTCTGAGGACTGATGTCTTGTCCAACCTCTTGGAGGACATCGTAACAAGTGGTACAGTATTTGCCAATTCATTGATATAACCGTTGAGTTTATCCCTTCTCTGTTTTTCAGCCATATTTCGTAGATTTCTTATATCTCTGCTTTGGTTTCCTTCCTTTTGAAACATGTCTTCACAACTGTTATCGTAATCCATGTCTTGAGGATCAAGTTTGAGGTTCGGTTGAGAACAAGATATCTAAATATGGGATCAGTTTCTGGAGATATCGACTGAAACCGATTGAAACGAAACAGAAATAAAATATAAAAATTATAATTATTTTCTGGTTTTCTGTTTCAGTAATTTTCAGTAAAGTTTGACTTTAATTACAATTGAATTTGTAGTTCAAGTCATTCGTAACACAAATAAAAAATATATTTCTTTATAACATTTTAAACAATTTTTATGATTAAAAAACACTTTAATTAAAACGATTTAATTGTAAACATTTTTTTTCTTCATCTCAAAATTGACTCAAAAACAGTGAGAAGTCGATTGCGAAATAAAATTGAAAAATATATATATATTTGACTGAATATTGCACTGAAAAATAATTGTGTCAATAGTTGCCCGATTCAGACCATGATAACTATCATAACTATATCATAATTATATGGATTTGATTTTCAACAGCAATACACTTGTCTTCAGGACAGCTGTTATGGTCACAAATTTGAGTACATTTTTTCCCGAAACAAATTAAAATCAAAATCGATTTAAAAGCGATTCTTATCTATCAATAAAAATATGGGAGAAATCAAATTGAATTTTATTAGCGAAACATAAAATCTCTTTTTAAAAACACAACACTTTTTAACATCACTTCACTGACAGTAGCGCTAAGTTGTGTGCAGTTATAGTACAGTCGACTCTTAATCGCAAACACAAAACTCTAGTGAATATTAGAGAGGCTGACAATCGGACCGACATCTGTTGCCAAACGCACAGAGTCTAGGATTACGTGTGCAACACGTCGTGACTCATGAGAACCCTATCCACTCTCTTCCTTGTGTAAACTATTTTATTTCGCAATAATTACCAAGGTAGATCACATTATATAGTTATCTTGAACTTTGATCAAGAAGGTATGAAAATTTGATAGTCGTGTTCAATAAAAAAGTTATTTTTTATTTGTTATTTCCTCTTATAATTAATTATCACCTAGGTGACCCAAGTCGACCAATTTTCACTCGAAACAACTTTTTCCCAATCGAATGATCGAAACATATTTTTGTTTAAACATATTTTCATTTAATTTTTGCTAAAAACATATTTTTATTCTTTTTTTTCTGATTCTAATCCCATTTTATAAATGATTCTGACATTTATTCAAACAAAAAGTTATGAATTTATTTCATTATTTCATATTAATGAACATTTTTGCGAACAATTGTTTGACAAATATTTCTCTTATTTTGTTTTTTTGTTAATGACTTCACACCAAACACCAAAAATTATTGCTCATAAATATTCATATGTTTTTAAACAACAGCACATTTTTATGAATATTAGAGCGAATCGTATCCACTAAACATAGGAAAGGGTTTTGTTTTCTAACAGATTTGCAAACATTTAATGTTTGAATAATTGCAGAAAATTATATGGAAATAGGCTTTTAATGGCATAAATGAAACAAAATTTTAAAACAAACTAGCTATAGTTAAATAGTTTGAATAACTAACTAATCAATCAATCAGTCAATAATACAGTCAATGTCTGACTACCTGTCCGTAAAACCTAACACTCTGTCTATTGAACAATAGATGTCATAATAAATGAGACTCAGATCACTAGCATTGGATGTGGAGTAAAGGCATCGCATTTTAACGATTTGTTTGTGAACTCAAAGCTGTTATCTCATTGGAAGAGTCTCTCTAAAGTCAAACTCAAAGCTCTTTTTGCACAGAATTTCTGCGGCAGAGACGCAACGATTGCGAAATAGTAATGGATTATGAAATGTGAGGATATATCTCGGCAATGAATCCCTTCCTATGTCGTAAATTGTGAGCCCTATCCTCGTATACGACAACATTTAAACTTACTTTTATTAATAGGAATGAGTGGTTGAACTGAAATCATGAATAGTTTTATTTATTCTGATTTGAATTTTAATGATTTTCCACTTCAATAGACAACAAATTAACTCAAATCTGATTCAAAACTGATTCGATTCTAAAGATTTTTATATAAATTGAAAACAAAATTATAAAATCGATTGATTGCCGACTCATTCAGAGATTATATTTAACGGATAATTATTAGATAGAAAACTCTATTTTGGGATAAATTGTATTCATTACTACATTTCATTAAAAAGGTTATCATTCAATACTAGTAATAATTCTGAAATATATACTCATTTTGTTGGAAATAATTGATAAAACATTTCAAAAGATCAAACCTTAGGAATCTTTCATTCAATTACTGATTAATTCTTTGTCGATATCTTTTCAATAAAAGGTTTTCAAATGTATTCAAAAACATGCATAACAAGATTTGACCAAGGATATATACCCATGACAATATAATATAATGTATTAATCCAGGATATAACTTTGAAATACATCTTAGTTGGCAAAAATTTTTTTGAGCATGATTAAATTACATGCAATTTGTAAAGAATTCTTGTAAAGAATAAAATGGAGAAAATCAAAAGAGAAGTATTACTTCATATCCTGAAAGTGTTTTAATTTATAGAAACCTTGAAATGTGTTTAATTTGAAGGGAATTAATGAGAAATAAACAAAAAGTGGTATTATTTGATAATAATTGTAATGAAATAAGGAAAAAGTCACAATTTTAAATTGTCAATTTATATCAAGTATCGAAAATCATAGGATTTTTTGTTTTTTTCAATAGAGTCTGGTTCACATCGACTGGTTGTCATAGAGTTTGAATCAGGTTGCTTTAATATCTAAACAACCAGATCTTTCGATTCAGACAATTCTCTCTCTTTTCTCTCTCCTTTCACTAAAAAAAATAATTTGATTGAATACTCACCAAATTTATTCCAATTTAGAACGAAATTTGAAATAAATCCGTATTTTATGTAATAAATCGATATAAGGACTGAAGTATTTCGCAATTTTTTCTCTTTACTGAGAATGCGGTGGAACCCAGTAATCAATGGCTGAGAGTTTGCTGTTTGCCAAGCACTTGCCAAGGTGATCCTATGCTATATCTTCGCTTCTGAATCAGTCTTCTATTTCACAAAACGTTCGCACAATTTATACGTAATATAAAAAATAAGTTTAGTTTTGCGCAAAACACAACTCAGTGGTGACTAAAGTGAATGGATGTGAATGGGAGCTAATGACAGATCAAAAGTAAATTATCATTAAAACGATAGCAATCAACAGATGGTTTGGATTTATGAGATTTAAACATTTTATTTGATAAACATTTTTCTTCAATTCTTGATCAAACATTTAGAAGTTTTAAAAATATTATACCTTGTTAAAAATTCATCAGAATTTTCGCAAAAACCCAAAACTTAATCCTCTTTTAAAGTGTTGATTAAACTGTCACTCGATTGGTCTCAACGGGCAATGAATATGTATTTCTAAATCTGGAAACAAAACAAAAACTTCTTATTTAGTAATTCTGTTGAAAAAAACCATTTAATAAAAATCTGGTAAAAGTATTGAAATAATTCAATTTTTTTCATTGAAATTTGATCTATAGTTTAAGGAAAAATGAGTCGCTTTTAATTAAATTTTTATTACTTTTTATTAAAGAAAAAGACAATTACTTAACAGATATTAAGTTAAAATTGAATAAAATTCAAATTAAATGATATGCAAACTAGAATTAAATTAGCATGTTCATCACAAATCCCCATCAGATATCACTATAAAATCATATGATTTGTATAAATTATTTTAAGAGTTTTGCGAAATAATTGAAGGCCTCGAAGGGGTTGAGCTTCTAAGGACAGCATATAAACGATACAATAGTTTATTAATCGAGGTCGAAACAAAGTCCAGTCCCACCCCAGTTTATGATTTGTTCAAAAACGATATTTAATGTTTTTCTTATGATATTTAATGATAGTTTAGAAATGCAAATATAGCTCAAATCAAACAAACATTATCATCATCATCATGGACATCTACGAACTACAACACATCTATAAACAGCTGAAAACTTTTTGATTGAATCTTTTGTAATCAACTGAAAAATCAAAGGTTTTGAAAATATTTGTCATAAATTATCGATGAATTCAAATCAAAAACAATCCACATATACCTACATATCTCATACATGTGTTGGCATTTGTGATAAATTCTGTGTTTAAAGCTTAATATAATATAATTAACGCTGTATTTAATCTGAGTCAATAATTGCCTCTACATCTTATTTGTCAATTTAAATGTGCTAGCTTATTTATCAACATGATATTTTTGTGATGTTTTTTGCTTGACTTATAGGTAATGACTTATAATACTATATAGAGATATAATCAAGATGCAATCATTACTTTAACTATGGGAAAATGAGGAAAAATCAATACAATATTCCCGGAGAATATTTTTGATATTTTTTTTATGAATTTTTAATAAAAATGATTTTTTCTTTTGAAGAATAATTTGCATGAATTGCGGTATAATTTAGTGATAGCCGACAAAAATAAATTCATATCTACTTTACTAAATAGCTCTTGGATTGAAATTTTATAGCATTTCATAATATTATACATAAATTTTAATGTATTGAATAAATGAACAAATTTTGAAACTATATGTTATGTTTCAAAAAATTTTATTTAAAATTAGTTATTTAAACACTAATTTTATTGCGATTTTTTCCTTGAAATAGGAGGAAATTAATCCCGAATATAAACAAGGATCTTTTAAATTAGTCATTAATAAAATAGTGTTTAACAACACTTATGTACTGAACCTGTTGAAAAAATTCCGATAAAACCCAAAACCTTAATAACAAGAATAAATTATTGATAAGTTTTTGTTTTACTATTTAAACGTTGAGCTCAGATTCTAAATGTGCTGATCAAAAAATTAAAGATTTTGTTTCAAATTTTATTTATGACCAAGAATATTCTGCAAATGCCTCAATAAAAATAAACATATTGACAAAAATTGGATAATAATATTTGTTCAATAAATGATCGATGAAATTGAGGAAGAGATGAGAATTTTGTCGTTAGTATTGAAGAATAATTACAAATTACAAACATTACAAACATTACAAACATTACAAACATAATAGCGTTTATTGTGACAACAAAAACAATATTTCAATTATCAAACGATTGGTTTGACATTCATTTGAGCGAAAGACAATTGTTTTCATAATCGATACTTTGATTGTTTGAAGCACTGGATATCGATTTTCATTTCATCATTGATTTGCAATGAATTCCAATTTATTTATTGCTTTTCGTAATAATGTGTATAAAATGTGGAGAAAAGTCTACGAAATGAATAACAAGTTTTTGCAGAAATAATAAAATTTTTGAATTGTTTTATCACGTAATAGAAATGTATGAGAAATAAATATTATTGATTCATGAATTGGAAATATTAAGATCTCAATTGTTTTTCAATGTGTCTTTATTCAATCAATAAATAGGTTTTTGCCTGAACATTTTAATTACTTGATCAATAGTTCAGTACATATCAATTGTTTTATTTAGCTTTGCATTCAATTTGTTTATTCAAATGAATTTTTTTTCAATAAAAAACAAAAACTTTCAAATCAATGATGAAATCTCTGGATATTTCTGGATGACTAGGTTTTAGTGCTTTGATATTTGAAAAATGTTGGAAAAAAGTCCTATATTTCTATGGCGTCTCTCAATTCTAGGAAAGACTTAAAATCAATATTTTTTTAATGAACTTCAAATGGAGAATATCGACAATTATTTGTGAATTTTTATTTCAAACAAAAATATTTGAAATTCCGCTAAAATTTTTTTGATAATTATAACTTCAAAAGTTAAGATCAAGAACACTTTGAATTGAAATTCCTGAAATAATCTAGATGAAACATCGAATATTCTGGAATAATCCCATATTATTTTGTTCTTTTTTCACCAATGAATGTGAATTTCCTGAAATAGTTTTCAATTAGTTCGAGGAAAAGAGAGTCATCTTTTGAGTAGATTCACAAACAAACCTTGGTTAGAATCGTGATCTATGCTCTGAAGGCATGATTCAAGGTGATTCTTTATTGATTCAAGAATTGCTTCTGTATTGGGTAATTTGATAATAGGATTGAGAGTTAATTTATATCGATTAGTGTTATGAAAGTGCCCGTAATATGACCTAGTTCAATCAAGTTTTCAAAAATCTTGACCATTAATAAACTAACAGTTAGTTTTCAATCCACTTTTTATCCAATAGTGTGCATGTATTTCACGAATTGTAAAACCATTACATATATAGAAACCCATTTTTCTCTTTTATTTTCCGTCGAAAACAGAATATATATAATACTTATAGTTTGTATACTTTGTATATACTTTGGATTAATTCCTAAGGAAAACAAAATAATGGTTTATCCGGTAATGAATGTCATTCGAGATATAAATGGGAATTAAGAAAAAAATGAGATAATTAAGGCCTCTATGGATATGAAAACATAATAATTAAAAACACATAAAATTTTGCATTTTTTTGAGAAATGGATTTTAAAATTAGTATGAGATTAGCTATACTTGCAAAACAGATTCGACCTATTTTTCAAATTATAATGACTTTAATGCAATTTTTTTCTATAATGTTTTTATTTCAATAATATTTAGACAAAAATTAATACTTATTTTAGTTTTTACGATATCTTCGGTCACTTATTATAATTGTTTGTTGAGTTATGTAATTATTTTGACTCAACTCTAAAGTCTAAAGTTTAGACACCTTTTGATGACTTATTCATGAAATTGAAAACTCGATTCTCAAAAGTGGAATCTTTTTGTCTTTTTTTTCCTCCGTTTAAATTAAATTTAAATATTTATTTATAGTCTATTATAAATTATAGCAAAAAAATATTCATTTGTCAAAATTTAATTCAAATTCAATGAAAACCACGAATTGTTTTTGAAAGTTGAGTGAAGTTGAAGTTTCGATGATTTATAGTTTTGTTTTTTCCTATGGGTTTCGCTATTCATTGTTTTTATTATATTATCATTTTATTTGAAACATTAAATAAAAATCATTGACATTTAGATCATTCCAGAAATGTTCTTAATAATATTTAAAACACATTAATAAATTGATCTTGGATAAATAATCCCGATAAATCAAATTAATGCTAAGTTAATATTTATAGAGAATCTGCAATATTACATTATCTTGATCATTTCTCTAATTAATCTGAAAACTTTAAGCATATTTTTGTCCAAATATTGAATTGTCAAAGTCTTGGGGAAAATTATCTAGCTTATTTACATTATTTACGTATTTCAATAACAAGTTGTCAAGGAAATGAATGCAATTATTTATAAAATTATCATAAAAGGCAGACCAGTGATAAAAAATTGATCTTGCACACCTTGGAACAAACCTTGGACTATTGAATAAATCAAGAATTGAAAGGACATTCTTCGAGAGAGAAAAAATGGGGAACAGAATGAAAATGACCCCGAATTTAGTGGACGTATTTTATACGTACAATAATGAGAGCAGTTGTGAACCAACTCTCTCTCCCTGTGTGTCGACAAACGCATTGATTACCCCATGTTTTGAATGCCATTCATTGAAAACCATAACCAAAAAAAAAAATCTGAAAAAACTAATAATTAATTTAAAAATTAAATTAATAATTAAATCCAATCGATTGGCAGTGAATTGGAAATAAAAATCAAAATCGCGTTAATCCTGGTCTCAAAATTGTTGGTACAAAAAACTGAACCAAACAAATCTTTAATTGAATTTTATTTGTGATTAAATTTTTTTTAAATACAATTTATTTTGTGATTTTATCCACAAATTAATTATAGTTTAGTTTAAAACATATTTTCAATTAATTAATATATTTATAAAACGTTTACTTCTGTTGACTATCACTCAATTGACATCACATTTGGTTAACAAATGAATTAACGGTAAAATAGATTTCAATTTTTACGTCCAATTAGTGGTCAAAATGTTTGTCTGATTTTCAGATAATTTGATCGAAAGTCTGGTTTTTATTATAAATAAATTTAATGTCTTTTCAGTGGAACGGATCAACTGATAGCTGAACAACAATAAGATGTTAATAGAAAACACTGAAGCCCTTCGAGAATGGCTCACCAAATGTCTGGAACCGCTGTAAGTGATTCTTCGATCCATATTTGAACCAATTATTAAACATATGTTAATACCTGTCCTCAGATGTGATGCCGATCCCCAGGCGTTGGCCAAATATGTTATGGCTTTAATCAAAAAAGACAAACCAGAAAAAGACCTGAAGACTGTTTGCTTGGATCAGTTGGAAGTGTTTCTTCAGAACGCGACCATCACTTTTGTGGACACACTATTTGAAACGATTGCAAACAAATCGTATTTAAAATTAATCACTAATACGACAAATGCGATGACATCTTCATCGCCGGTTCCGACCGTAAAGACTGAGTCATTGGATTCAATGCCAATACCACAGATAGAGACAACATCGTCGACAGTGAAGACGGAACCAGTAATTAATAACAGCAGTAATAACAGGACTAATGAACCGCAGAATAGTTCCAATTCCCAGACAAACATCAAAACAGAATCGACTCACGAAAGCACTCATAGAGTCAGAGATAATAAGAGGAATAGGAGTCGGAGTAGAAGTCGATCTCCACTTCGGACTCAGCGAAGGAATGAGTTCGACAGCAGAAGATTGGGTCCGATTCCAAACCGAAACAACGGAACCACTTATTTCAATGACGACAGACGTAATCGGAGGGGAATGGCTAACAGAAGAGCTGGCGGTCAAAGGTTTGGCGGATATCGTAATGACAGGAATGAAAGGGATTACCGAAGACCGCGAGATGTTAAAAGAGGTCGTTCCCGGAGCCGATCCCGTTCTTATTCCACTGGATCTTCGCGTTCGCGATCCCGTTCTCGAAGTCGTTCCAGGAGTTGGGACAGGGATTCACCCGCCACTAAAAAGAGTCGTCCCTCTTCTCGTCCGGGCTCTCGATCGCCCAGTCCTTCGAAAACAGTCCAAAAAGATGGGGAAAAGTCTAAGAAATGTCGCGATTATGAAGAGAAAGGTTTTTGTCTTAAGGGACATCTGTGTCCCTACGATCACGGAACTGATCCGGTAGTCCTCGACAGCAATGTTTCGGCTGCACTCGGCTTCACAAACACCGGTACGACAAACGCACCGCTGATGCCTATCCCTAACACAGGCATCGCTCCAAACGCTCCCAATTCATATCTGGCAGAGCCTTACAACCCGGAAGCACCGGGAATGGATCAACAGAGACCTCATCCGGGACAGGGACCCCCTCCTATGGGACCAAGAATGCCACCGCCGTATTGGGGTCCAATGGGTCCGATGAGAGGCCCAATACCTCATAGACCTCCTCTACCGCCCCCACAGTTTATGCCACCGCCCGGAAGACCGCGTGAATTGATAGGCGTTCCAACGATTGACAACAATCACCGTCAGTCCCACTCCAACCGTACAGTACTCGAACCCTCCATTTCTATGGGCCATAGAGGGGGTATGAGGGGAGGGCTCATCAAACATATGGGAAGAGGAGGTTATAGGAACGTACGCCGAATCAATAACGAAACTGCGGACAAGACTTGTCTTGAAGTCAGAAAAATTCCTCCAAATATGAACACAATATCGCATTTGAATCAACACTTCTCTAAATTTGGAACAATTGTTAATTTGCAGGTAAGACAAGAGTCAACCCATCCTTTCCTTCCAATACTCAATTGTGTTTGTCTTATCGATCAGGTGTGTCATGAGGGCGATCCCGAGGCAGCGTTAGTGCAGTACACGACACACTCGGAAGCGTTGTCTGCGATTCGGAGCACTGAAGCGGTTCTAAACAATCGGTTTATAAAAGTGTTTTGGCACTCAAAAGAGTTACAACAAAAACACGAACAGACTTTCGGACCCAAAACTGAAACCACAGACGAGACTGAGTCTGGAGTCGCCTCCAGTGGCCCCTCGAAGGGCAGTATTAAAGACCGTTTGGGGCCAAAAGTGAGTGAAACTGAGAGTGTGCTGACGGCTGTCAACGCCAGTGGAACCATATCCAGGACTGTCTTCGATCCCTCGAAACTGAAGAAAAACAATTTCAATAACACATCAAAAGATAATTCAAATCCAACCGATCCTAATAACAGTCAAACCGATGCCGAGAAGACAAAGCCTTCGCTTAAGAAAAAGAGTCCAATGGCTGACAAAACAAACAAAAAGGAAATCTGTGAGAAACAGACCAAGAGTTTAGTGGAATTGATTGAATACCAGAAGAAACTGATGACTAAACTTGAAAAGTGTACCACTGATGGAGAGAAGAAGGAAATCAAAGACACAATCGCTATGATTGAGGAAAAGGTGAAACTATTGAATGAAGAGATCAAAAATCTGATGTCGAAGAAGACCGTAAAGAAGCCGAAGACTAAAGAGGAACTCAGGGCTGAGATATTGAACTCAGAATTGGATTTATATAACAAAATGCAAAACAATGAGCTTTCGAACGAAGAAATCAAAGAACAGATCAACAAAATAAATAAACTCAAGAAAATGGAAAAGTCTTTTTCGATTCGTGGCAGACGTGGATCATTTGCCGCCAGGTCTAGAGGTCTCTCCCGTCGCGGAGGATATTATGGGCGCGGAATCGATTCCCTCCATAAAGTGGACCGAAGAACCAGAAAATTATTGATTCCGGACATCAATGAGGACGACATCACTGACCTTCTCGAACATCTGGCAGTGAGTCTTGTTTTCTGTCATTTATTTGTTTTATTTTGTTTTCTGTGCTCTCGATTTGGTCTGTAGTTTGCAAATACAGTTGACAGCACTCGAAAGATGGCATTCCTTTTTGTGTTCTCAATATTTGCAAAACTAATTAATCGATTTTTTGTTTCAAATTTAATTCAATACTAATTTAAATTTATTTTTGAATACGAAATGGATTTTCAATTTATTGTAATTTAAACAGCAATACAGTGATGTCGAACAGATCGAGCCCTCGACCAATGGAGCGGTGGTTACATTCAAGACCCGAATGGATGCGGAGAAAGCCATTCAGAATATGAGTCAAATTAAGTTTAAGGAGAATTTCCAACTAAACTATTCCTGGTTTGATGAAAAACTTGCTAAATCTGCCGACAAGAAGAGCCTTAACAACACAAGTATTGAACCAAAGTCTGAAAACTTAGGAAACAATCGCGAAGTGAGTCGTGACTCGTGACTGCTTTTGTCACTTATTTATCTTTTTGTTGTATTTAATACTTATTTTGATTCACTTATAGATTGAAACTCTTGGAGACGAAGAACTTCTTGACTACGAAGAGGACGACACCGAAGACGAGAGTGAAGCCCGAAATTGGAAGGCGTGACTCGATTTACGACATAAGACTCTGTCCTCAAAATGTAAATTAAGAGTTGATTTTACTTTTTTTTTGTCAATAAATACATAATTAATATTTTTTTTCGTTAATTCTTTGGCATATATTTCCTGATCTTTTGTTTTCATTTTTAATACAATTCACTCTTTTTTTTAGAGAATTTAAATTTTTAACTAAAAAACGCAATTATTGTACCATTTATTGGAATTAATCATAGATTTTGTCACTTATTTAGTAAAACAAAAGACAATATATTTGTTTCAATGAATTTCATGTAATTTTTCGGTAATTTCTTTAAAACATTTCAAATTATATATAATTATATATTAAGCCATAAATTATACAAATATTTCACATTTTATTGAATTTGAGAAAAGATTTAAAAAATAAAGTTTCGAAGAAAAACAAAGAAACGATTTCCAGAAAAGAGTGGAAATCAGTTTTTTAGGAGAATTTGAATCAAAACTGAAATTTGTGTCTATTTTTGTCTAATTTTATTGTGAAGTAATTTATTAGAGAATTGATTGGAAGTGAAGTCAAATGAATACCGAATCCAATCATTGGAAACGATTCTAATCTTTAGGCAATAAATTAAGATTAAAAGCGTTTAATTAAAGCGATTCCCGTCACTGAAGAGCCGACAGCTTGTCGTCTAATCATCGAAAGTAATGTTGAGCTCTGCTCTGGTTTTCAGTCATATCTGCAAACGAATAAACACATCAACCGGTGCTGTGCTGTTAAGTCATATAAATTTGAAGAGAGAGGTATTCTTGGCAGAGCCGGTACTGGTATTGGTATATAAGTCAATAGTGGGACAGAATTGCTTTCCAGACCAGAATATAAAAGCTTCAAACGGTTTCTCTCCAATAGAATGAAAACGTATACCAATAGCCATAGAAATTGTCTCTTCAGTAAACATTTATTTGACAAACATATCAATTAAAGACGTGGTGGGAGAGAGAGAGAGAGAGAGAGAGAGAGAGAGAGAGAGAGAGAGAGAGAGAGAACAATTAATTTGATTATCCAATAAAAATATAAAATATTCGCAATAATTCAATAATAAGTTATGGCTATTATTGTGGATCTAATAAAGAGCTTAATATCTGTAATCCATGTTCTCTACTATTTTGAGTATATTTGTAATTATTGTTCGAATTATTACATTATAGTCATAGAGTCATAGTTTGTCGGTTGAGGTGAATAATGTTTGAATTGCCCACAATATAACACAATATAAAATAGTATTGTAATTGTGGTACTGTTGCTGGTGTTGGTGTTGGTGTTGGTGCTGGTATTGGGCGTTAGAATATTGAAATTTATGAGCGCTTAACAACTGTAGTATAACTTACTCGACAATTATATTGTATTATAAAAGGGCTGACAGAAATCCACCACAACTTCATTTTCATAGCTGTGGTGAGGATTCAAAAACAAGAATCAGTTCTTGAAATTCATATTTTTCGGCCATCAGTTGATGCAAAAGAGCATCACTCGATCGGTTGGTGTCAGTCATGTAAACCAGTGTTGAGATGAAAGAGTGATTGTATAGCAGAGGAGTGAACCCAGAATATGATGCACTCGAATGTGGAATATTATCTCTGTTTTTGCTTTCATAGAAACCATTCTCGATATCGTCGGTTCCTATTCTTCTTCAATCACTTCAATTACTTTTCTTCACATTTTATGTTGAATTCCAAGGATTTCAAGCAATTTCTCGATTTGAATGCCATTTGCTTCTACACCAAAGATATGGTGAGTCTGTGTAAAAGTGTAACCAATTATTTTATTTGTGGGCCAATCGATAGGAGAGACTCTTTCTTATGATTACATTGAAATTCGAAATGCATTGCAATGTGTGTCCACTTTCTGTCAAATGGTTTAAAAGTGTTCAATAAATCGGTTAGAAATGGTCTCAAATGTTCTGACGATAAAATGAAAATAAATAAAAGCATTTGAGATACTGTCTGTCGGTTCCAGTTCTGGGACTGAGTGTACGCTTTGGCAGTAGTTTGTGGTAATGTTTGGCGATTACGTACTGATAGTGTCTGATAGTTGTCTCTTATGTAGAAGTGATGCGTAAAGAAAGCAGTTTAGGTCTTAGGCCTTAAGACTCTCCAATTTATATATAAGTACTACTCTTTTGGTATGACAGCAATTGGACCATATATTGTATATTTTAGTCACACCGAGTGACTGTCCGAACTGCCAACTGTGCCAATAGGGCCAACCACCCACGATCTGATGGGTGCCCCATGTCTTTCTCCTATTGCAATCGCGTTCTACAATTTGATGGATAGGCTGTCCTATGCTGTCCACCACTTTGTTTTGGCGAATATACGACAACAAGAAAAACGACTTCGAGAGAGAGAGAGAGAGAGAGAGAGAGAGAGAGAGAGAGAGAGAGAGAGAGAGAGACCCAAAGCCAAGCTGTGCTGAAGTTGTCGCAGCACTTTAGGCCTTATCTGCGCCACTCTTTTGACAAGAGGCTGAGCGGCAAAGTGTGTAATTCAAAATAAATAACTTATGTTTCTGGGAAGGAAAGGGAGGCCTAACTTTAGGTGAGACTTAAGGCGTTTCTGCACTATTTGTTGACAGCAATAATTCGTGCCCTTCGTTGCAATACAATACAATTCAATGCAAATTCAGATGTCTTTTCAAATGCCTTTTCAATGCCGACATCTCTTTTTAAATGTGCTTTTTTTGTGTTGGGCTCCGGGCTCTCAACCTATAAAAAAGATGACTAACAAGAAAATAGCAGATATTTATAGGACTCAGAGATTTTAACGTTTTAAAAATACAAGAATATCTTCTTAAAAGGTTGGTATAGGTGCTGGTAATTGTCCCGATTGTCTGCCTTTTTTGCTAGAATCAGTTGGAGAGGCAATCAAACGACTGGGACTACCAATCAAATGATGTCAAGCCATCTCCTAATGCATTGTTTTATTCAGTTTTTGTAGTTATCTTCAAAAGAGTCATAAAAAAGTTATTAGACTTTTATTTAAACATTTGTGACGCTCTCTATACAAATATCCGCCAAAGAATGTTGAAATGTCCTTGCACAGTGTGCACACTTGCACATACACTTTTACATACATTCAGATTAATGCATAGAAAACCAAAATTGTTATCTTTTTTACTTATTTTCATTTTATTGGATTTTTTTTGAACATTTTTCGCTGATTTTAAGCTCTTATTTAAAATTCAATTCAATTTACAACTTATTTACTCAAAGAGAATAAGAAATCAAATCAAATGAATCCCAGTCTTAGGCTCTTAGCGAAAGGTTGACTAAAAAAAGAGTTGCCATCAGAAGCCGAAAGACAAGATTGTGGTCAACAGACACTTAAGCCGAGCATAAAAAAGTGCACTTCAGTGGAAACCGAAACTAATATATGATTTTTTCGGCGAACGCCCGGATCATATTGAAGAATATATTTTACAATAGCTGTTGGAAGTGGTGCTGACAATACAGGGCTGTCGGTTCGGTGGCCGGGGCTCTAAAAGCCTGTGCAATGAAATTGTTAAAAGCACACTAATTGGTTTAATGTGAGCCTGTGCTCCAGCGGTGCCTATGATCCCAAACGTTGTCACTAACTATAATGGTTGCGATATTTTACTTTTATTGCAAAACTAACAAAACAAAAACCATTTGATTTCCAATGCATTTGACAAATGCTGTGAAAAAAGTCATGTTTTGGTCAAACATTTGCTGTCATCAATCGATTCCATGGAAATCATATCGTTTTCATTTTGGAGTCACTCATATATATTATATCGCTCTTCAAATATATTATATAACTATAAATCTAAACCTATATTAGATTTTAGCAGAAAATGAATCTAAAATTTTCTAGTTTTGCAATCATTACAACCAGTAGTCAGTCATAGAGAGAGAGTCAAACATAATATAAATTTAAAATCCATATAAAACTTTATACACTTCGACCGAAGGGAATGTTTTTATTTTTTTTTCTTTCGCTGTATTTTGTAGTTAAAGGCATTTATGTTATATTACTTTTCACTTAAGAATAATATCTTAAGAATCATAAAACAGAAGTCCTATCGTTTGATCGGACCTAAAGTCTTGCATTAAAAACAATTCATTTGAGATAAAAAAAAAATATTTTTATGAATTTTCAAGTAATGAGCCAAATATTTCTTACAATTCAATACCAGTTTTGATATCTATATTTCATTGGGCTTTGGGTTATCGCTATTGGATTGTAAATTAATTTAAGGCTATTTATCTCTAATTAGCAAATCATAAATTTTTACGTAAAAAATATTTTTTATTATATTTGAAATGAAGCGAAACTTTTATCTGAAGTTAATGTTTGAAACAATTCATTGCAAAAAAGATAACCAGAATTATGTCGAATGAGAGGTATTTTTCTTCGGAGAACTACTCGTGATATCATTATCTATGACTGAATTTCTTGGTTTCACAAAATGTTTTATAACTTCTTCAGCCATGAGTCCAAACAATTCTTTTAATTACTATTTATCCGAAAATTTTCGATGAAGTCATCATTTTTTACGATTATTTGACAAATTTTTTGAGAAAATCGCAATTCTTTAACAATTTTTCATCAATTGGTTCTTGGAATCAATTGAACGAATTTCAATGAAAACTGAGAAAAGAGAGGAAAACCCATTGATTTAAATTTAATGATCTAAAAGTGATCTGATTTTCCGTACGAGACATACATTAATATAAACTTAACTTCTGATGAGAAGTCAGTAAAGATTAACACTAGAAATACCTTAAGATATACCATAAGTTAATTGTAGTTGAATTGTAGCTCAGGATTAAAACTCTATAAACCGATTGCAATGATCCCCAATGAAGTGAATCCTGGGTTTGAAAACTATTTTTATAAAAATGTGTGACATTTACCGACAATCATAGATCAGTGAACCCAATGTTTGTATTGTATGTATTGAAGGGTCGCCTAATTAGAGCAGACATTTCGGTCCCGTCGATCGCGTCCTGTGAGCGACTCAGAGCTCAGGGATTATTAACTGAATATAGTTTTGATGTGAAATCGGTATCGGTTTCTATTAATTTAGTTTTTCATTCGTTTTTCGAGAGTCTAGTGGAGGGACTGGTAATCGTTCTCTCGGGAGAGATCGGCGGCCGATATAAGCCATATATGAGACGACTTGGGTTTGTGCTGAGCACTGTTCAAGCACTCAGCCTTGTGTTGTTGCCTGCGCTGGCTTTGCGGCACTGATGGCTCGTGCCTTAGTTGGCAAACCCTTCCACATAATACACAAACGATACTCACATCCACTCTATTCAGCTGTTGATGAGTTACGAAACGAGTGGACAGTCTTTCCGCTCGATTGCATATATCGTTATATCAGAGCTAATGGTCTAAACGTCGGACAGAATACCAAAACACTTATCAATTTTGTTTGATTGGGTTTAGGTCTCAATCGTCGCCAGTTTTTAAATGAATGTCGTTGTGGTTAATGTGGTATATGTGCTGAGCCTTACTTTCAATGCTAGACATGAATCCAATCGATTTGAGTCAGTGCTGAGCAAAAGAGGCAAAACATTACCGCAGTTTTGATTTCTTTGCCACAGATTTGCGGCACAATATACGAGTCTTTTGGGATCCGATAAAGTATGTGCTGTTTATGCAGAAAATGGTACGGAATACTAGTCCTCAACAACATTACCAAACATTTATTGCTGGCGACAAACGTTAGGCCAAAATTTATTCTGTGCTCGTATTTAATGCAATGCAATAGTTGTGCAAAAGTTTCATCAAAACTATAAAAAGGCATCGATTCCTGAAATTGAGATTTTCTGAGGACTTGTAATACCAATAAAATTGTATTCGAAACTAATTTCCAGAATCATTAGTACATCCATATAGTGATGGTCAGCATCAGAGGAAGGGTAGCCTTTGATCACAATGGAAAGGCACTAATTTCATGCCAGTTTCATTAGCTAATGAGTTTGTTAAGTGCAGAACCCAATAGATATGATATGCCATATAAAACCGTATGAGTCCTACACATAAACTACTGGTGCCTGAGATGACCGACACAACTATTATTGCTAGAAATATGGACATCAGAGACGATGACCTCGTTTTCTCTGTGTATATGTATTGCTTGTATCGTAAACTTGTAGCCAAAAGTTTGAGAAATATAGAGACCTTTCCTCACATTATCGAGAAATGTATTGAAGAGTCGGCGCCTAAACAATCTTCAATTGGTTTCTAGTTTTTGCTGTTGAGGTCAACAGTGCAGACCCCTCTTGTAGGTAATCATTTGGACAGAGGCTATCGGCTATATATTCCTATTATCTGTGCCGACAGTATAGGCGTCCACTCCAAGGTCCGACACATTAGACAAGTCTCAGAGCCGTCTTTGAGTCGTCCGTTGAATATACGAATATTTCTATATTAGTATTGTTTCTAATGTAAACTCATTTGACTTATGATAACGTTTTATCGCAAAGAAATTGAAAGTCTGTCCCTATGTTTGGACAATACTTGACTTCAGACACTTCAGACACTTTTTAAAAACCCTTTCACTTAATCTAAAATCGAGAATAAAAGCCTTAAAACAATATAAATATATTCTGTCTGTAATTTTGCACAATATTTTGGAGTCTACTCTCAAAATGTATTAATGCTATTGAAGTTGAGATGAGATTAAAAATTATTATTTAGTTAAACAACAGATCCCAAGACTTATGCGAATTATTAACAGCTTTTGAAGAGCTCTTGATTTCTGAATTAGTTTTTAATTAATTACTCATAAGTTTAGACTATATTTGTTTGGATTCAATATAAATACGGTATTATATAATATATATTAACCTTTTAGTGGAACGGCTCTCCTAAAGACAAACTGTTTATTCCATAGATTCTCTGAATTCCCAATAGAAAGGCTGAGCTCAGAGGAGAGGGAGGTTCAATCAGGTCTGATTGGCCGGTACTCACATCAGAGTCGTTGCGATCGAGTAATTGTGATCGAGTGGTACACTAGTGCTGACACTTTTAGATGGAACTCATTGTCGTCGGCTCTTCTTATCAAACATTTTTATATTATGGTTCTCTACTATAATCCATGCAATCCATGCACTAATATGTTCCCCTCAGCACCAACTCATCATCGCCTACACCCGAGTGTCACCACGAGTTCGACAACGAGTTTCAACTTCGGTCCGGCGGCCACCGCGTTGTCGGTCGACCAGAACTGCTATCCGTTGTATAACAATAGCGGTAATCCCAACAGTAATCCAACACATAGTCAAACAGTGGCCGCCCTATCGACTGTTCAACAATTGGGTCTCTCCTCTTCGCCGACATCACAGTATTCAGATATCGGGGGACCACTGCCAGGGATGACAAGCGATGTATTGCAGCCGACGCCGCCCTCACTCACTGGACCGCACACCAACTCCTGGTACTCAATACCATCATCACTACCGTCACAAACAGGTGGTTGTGCTGCCAGAGGCTCAATGGTCGCAACGTCGCCGTTCGATGAGTGGCCGCCCGCACCCAACACAGGGTCACCCCTGTCCGCGAGCAGCCCCTGTATGTCTGGTTCTCCGGTTAGCAGTTTGCCTCCCTGTGCGTTTGCAGCGATGTCGATGCCTGGATCATACGGCCAGTCCTTGCAAATGGGCGCATATCATGGCGTTCATCGATCAGACCCTTACAGTGATCCCCATTTGCATCACATCTCACATCACTATCACTCACATCCATATCAAAACTCTGGTATAATCGCTCCTATTAATAGTGAGGCCACTCCCGTTCATCCGAGTCCTGACTCAGGTCTGACGGCATCGAGCGATGGCGCGGAATCCCCTAACGGCCATCAAAACGGAAATGGCGAGTGTCTGAGCACTACTCCGAACGGGACTATAATTAAGACGGAGAACAGCAGCGGTGGGGCTAACCGTCCGCAGCCGGCGCGCAGTCCATACGAGTGGATGAAGAAGCCCTCCTATCAAAACCAGGCCAACCCAAGTAAGTGTAGTCGTTATGCAGTTCTCTATAAGCGTAGCAAACAATTAGTTTCGGCTGATTTAGTGCTGATTTGCCGATACAGCCATAGTGTCAGCGCTCAGGCATTCATGTTATGCTATTTATTGTAAATGTTGTTAACTTTTGGCCGATTCTATAGAAATCGATGCCCAGTCCTCACAGCTCTGCACAGTTCTCGATAGGTCTCCCACTGCGAAAATATTCATCAATTTATAACTGTTGGGAGAGCTGTAAAAATGGGAATATTCACGGCTTGTCATTACTTATTATTGTCGCACTGGACGGTAGGCATATCCCATGCAAATGACTCAATCGGACATTCAATAGCTATTCCTCTCTTCAAATATAATAAATGTCTTGATTTGAAAACATTCAAACACAGGAACAAAACCATTCTTTTTAGACAATTTGATTCAGAAGTGATATTTATTCTGCGCTCTCACCGCTCAGAATAATAATGGTATCATATGTTGAAAAAGCTATCGTTTGCTAGGACTGGCCTAAAACAGGAGTACCATTCAGTTCATAATTTGTGGTGATATCAGAAAATATGGGATTAAAGAGAGGTTTACAAGAGTTTTATCGATACATAAAAAGAGAAATAATTCCCAAATAGTGTTGAATATAGAGTCGATTCGTTAGTCTATTCGTTAGTTAAGCAATAATTGCATTAATTTATAAAAACCTTTATTTATAGTGCATTTAAAGCGCATTCACACAATCAGTCTTCGGCTACCTTTCAATTCTTAAGGCACTTGAAAGTCATGTTTTGTTGGTGTGATTACGACTGATAGCAGCTGATCCAGATTGTAGACACACATAGCCGGGACATATACTGCTGTTTTACATTCTGCAGACTCGCTATTGAATGCCGAATAGCTTTGATGTCGTAAATGCCAGAGTGTTTGCTCAGCTCTAGTATAGCGCCAAACATTTAAAACTATAAAACCCGACATCACAGTTGCCTGGGATCACAGGATCGCACCTTTTATTTCGTTTGTCGATCCGATTCTGGAGTCGTTGTAATGCCAGTAATACTTCTAATGCCTGAGCGCTCTGTTGTTGACTCTGTATTAGACGTAAACTCCTATTCATATCACAAATGACTTCAAAATTACGTTCATTTTTCGAATGCATTGTTTTCAGTGGTTTTCAATTCATTCACAGCTAATAAGACCCGAACTAAAGACAAATACCGAGTCGTTTACAGCGATCACCAGAGACTCGAACTCGAGAAGGAATTCCATTACTCCCGATATATAACTATCAGAAGAAAGTCTGAATTGGCGTCAATGTTGGCCCTCTCCGAGAGACAGGTAAGCCTTTGTTTTTTGCTTTTCTTAAAATTACAGATTAAAGGCTTACAATTGTCAATAGCCGGCAAACGATTGCTGGCTTTTTATACTAGGATTTTAAGGCCTTATTTGTTGATTAATGTTCTTGGTCACAAATTTATCGTTTTGAAAATTGATTAATCATTTATTAGAATTCGGGTATTAATTGTCAGACAATTAGTGAAAAAACAGAATTTTATTCGACTTTTTAACGATTTTGCAATGAGTCTGTCCCTAAGGCTATAGAACTCCCTATTTGGTAGAATGTCAACATTGATCAGGGTCGTTTTAAATCGTTTCAAAATTTATCGAGTGTTGATTCCTTTAGAACTAATATATGTTTTTTTTCTCTTTCTTTTTATCTCATTTCAGGTGAAAATTTGGTTTCAGGTATGTCTTGAATATAGTCAGTCATATCGATAGCACTTAAACTAAAACAAATTGAAATCTCATAAACAGAATCGCAGAGCAAAAGAGCGAAAACAGGCAAAAAAGAGGGATGAGATCATTCGTAAGGAACACCACAACAACCAAATATTGTTTTGAGAATTATATCATTATTTGAGATTTATTTGTTGTTTTAATTAAATAATCATTTCATTAAATAATTCATTTGATGTTTAATCCTATAGTAAGTTAAAGACTAAGCCTTTTCTTTGGTGTAATATTTATGAAGTTATTCCTTAAAATCTGTAAAAAATAGTTTTTCTTTTCAAATGTTTCCAAATGTTTTACTTTTCTCTATTAAACTCGATTTTAATGTAAATAATAAATAAAACAAGAATTTCATTAAAATTTGATTTTGATTTCAAATTTGTTTTCAATTATTAAAAATTAATCTAAAAATATATCCTGGTTATATTTTTTTATCAACAAATTGAAACATAGCATCAGATCTATTGAAGGGAACATTGAATTAATTTTTGATTTTAAGGTTAAGATTTCATACCTCTCATTGTTTTGCCTGATTTTGTATCTGACTGAGGCTTGTCAAGGGTTTCAGGTGAGTCCAGCACCGGTTTTATTGAGTGTCCCTCTCGTTTAACGTTTAACTTAACACCTAGATAATTTATTGTAAACTGTATAAAACTTTCAGCAGTGTATACAAAATTACAGTTTCTATAGACTTTGACTTCAATTTTGTTTAACAATTTGGTTCTTATCAATGCTTAGCACCAGTATTCACAACCCTATCCATTGAACTTATTATTCAAAAATATCAATTGTTTTAATTAAAATTATAGGAAAATACAATTGAATAAAAATTTGATGAAATTTATTAAATAATTCGATAAAATATTTTATTAAATCAATATTTTATAACAAAATAGTTAAATAATTTATTGAATTATATAATTAATTGATTGATGCGTTTTGCGAATAAAAAGCTCATAATTTGATAAATGAATTAAAATATTTGACTAAATTCGTGGGAAATTCAACCCAAAGCTGAGTTAAGAATAAATAATTGGATGTAAATCAATGTTTAAGAGAAAGTTTTGACTCTTGGATCACACGATAGTAAAAAAGTTTAACGTTTTGTTAACTTAATTAATGCCTCAATTGATTGACTTTAAGATAAAATAACTTTTTGGACAAATATCTCATAAAAGTCCTGCAAATCATTCGAGACTTTAGTCTAATCGGAAAAATATTAACAATTTGTCAAATGATGACTAAATTATGAGTATTTATACAAAAATATAATTCTCTCCGATTATTATTATATGAAGTTTTGATAAAATCTTTGTATAAATAATAAATTCTTTGACTTTCATTATAATTGAATTAATTTTTTGACTAAATGTTTAAATAATTAAAAAATAAGTCTAAGATTTGAAGACTTAAGAAATAGTTTTGAATTGTATTTCATTGAGTATTAGCCAAAACTTTGAGTCCGTATTGATTCTAATCCTCAAACTTTGGATTAATCCAAAAGTTTTCAAATTTTCTAATTTGACGAAACCGTCTTCAAAGGCCCCGATTATGTAATAGCCATCAGAAGTGGTGGTTTGGTTGGCACTCGACTCGACGGCCTTAATCTCGATAGTGGTCTGATCTGGCATTTTATCGTTCGGATGATCAAAGTTACCCGAATTGATGGCAATTTCGTCCAATAAAACATTTGGCGTAAAACTAAACGTTATATTATCACCAGTTTTAGAATCCATAGCCCAGAAGTAATCCTCTCCTTTATATGCTTTGGATATCGTGTGCTCTTTATATGACTTCAATGATGTCATCACTTCTGCCGTCGGATTGTCTTTGTGTGCGAAATATGAGAAGTCCTTAACTTTGAAGAACTTGTCCTTAAGTTTCTGTACTTTTCCGTCGAGACTCGAATGATAACCGATGTGTTGGAAGAGTGAGTTCGGGTAAGTCCGCCAAATGCTGTCCTTCCGATTCCGGCAGTCTTTGGCGTCTTTGTCTTTTCTGCAGGTCCTCACTTGGATCAGGTCATCGAGCAGCCAATCTGAGGGCTGGTCCTCGTGAAAGATCAGCAAAAATGTTATCAATTGCGGCAAATCTCGACACTTGAGGGTCTGTCCGATGAAACCCAAGCGACAGAACTTTATTGCAAACCATTCGGTGTTATTGTTCTTGAGATCAGTTATGCATTTCTTGATGTGCGTGACGTAGTCGGGCGCAGAGATCACGTCGTCCTCCAATTGGACGTAATAATCACCCCTAGAGTAGGCATACATCATAAGATAGGAGAAGTCCAGGTTCTGTTTAGTTCTCCAGTGGACTCGTTTGATGGGATCGCCTAACGTCTCCTTTTTGTACAGTTTCTCAAAGTCTGGATAATAGGACTTCGCAGGACTTATCACAGTTAAGACGCCCGAAGCGATATAGTCTTTAAAGTGATGGCCAATCATTTTAGTTGTGTTTTTCACGTAATCTGAATCCGTTTCAGCAATAAATACAATAATGAGAGTGTCGTTCAGTTCTGAGGGCTTAAGATTTTTGAACAAAAAATATAACGTCAACTGAAGGTACGATTGTTTAGCTCTCCTTATGTGAGGCACTCCAAACACTATCGATGCTATGGATGGCCAACAAAAATTTTAAACAATTAATTAAGAAATAATTGTCTCCAATAAATTCTAACCTCTTTTATGTGGATCCCTGTGTGAGAGGACATAGGATGGGGTCAGAGCTGACTCTTCATCACTAATATAAGGCAAATATTTACTGAGAGTTGGAAATTGTAATTTGTTGTCAAATGTGTAGGAATTGTTGTTCCGATCCATGGGTTCAATCAAATGCAAAACATTGTTATCGATCGGTTCCTTATGTTTGTTGAGTAAATGCATAAATTCATTCAACTTTTCGGGACTCCATTCCCAGTTTTTATCACTTTTTGTTGGACTCGATTGTTGTTTAATTGCACTTCTGGCCGATCGCTGGGTTTGAGTCAAAATTAATACGAAAAACACTGAAAACACGAAACCGACAGCTATTTTGCGATAACAGTTCCTCGATATTAGTCTCATATCTGTTACTCTAGTGTTTGGTTTACTTCACTTTAAGCCTTATTAGGCCTACAATACACTCGTATTCAAAATAAATTAATATTTACTTCAATCCAAACGAATAGTCTATCGAAGGAAAGGCCAAAAGTAGTCATTCCGTTGAGATTTGTCTTATATTAGATGAGTGTCTGAAACGAAAAAAAGATGATATTTTTATTGAAAGGTAATTCAAATGAAAGCAATTAACACCAGATGTGAACATTTGATGCAAATAGTGGTCGGCTGTTAAAGTCATACCTCACAAGTCATTACAGACTTAAATGAAATGAATATAAACCGCGAAAATCGATATTATATTTAATATAGAATATTATTTTCGGAGAGTTTTTGTTCAGCACATAAAATAACCTTGCTCAATAATATTCAGCATGAGTTTTGAGCTATAACCTGGTCATTATTAAGCAATAAATGATTTTTATCGCCGACTCCAAAGTAACGCCAGATTTACAACTATTTCGTAGAGAAATATCCAATTCTTACACAAAATTCATTTCACTCTAATCTTATCACTTGAATGGAGAGGTGTTTCCAATTGAGTTGAGCTCTGAATTCATGCAATTTATTGATTCATAACACCTGTGAATAGTATTTCTCAACAAAACTTAAATAAAAAGTTTATTTTTGTAGACTTTCTGTACGTTTACTGAATTAATACTTGAGTTGAGATCAAAACTTAAATTTTGATTTAAATTACTAATGACTCCTAACTAATGACTTATTGGACTATTAATTAATACATTTTTCAAAAAATATTTTTCAATTTTATGGTGAAATCGGATATTGAATTCACCCCTACTTTAGACTGAGAATGACGTAAATGAGAGAAATGTATACAAACGTATATTTTTGCACATTTGTCGGTCTTTCGGTTTAGATTTTGTTTTGAAACAAACACTTTTCAATCGATCCTTTCGTTATTCAAATAAAATTATTTACATTTATTTTTAAATGATTAACGATTTTTGTAAACAAATGAACCATTTTTTGAATTGCAGACAAAATTTTGGCTAAACTTCAAAAGTTTGCGATTTCATACTTAATATCAAATAATGACCTCTTTATTGGTTTCATACAAACATTGAGTTTTGAATTCAAAGAGTAATCTTCAAATTAATAGATAAATAGAAAATTATTATCTCAATTCTAAATTGGTCTTGGTGGCACCGACTTATCTTGTTCTAATTTAAGCTCTCACACCAAGTTTATTGGGAAACAAACTAATGTTTGTTAAATAAATAGTTGAAATGATTTTTCACATAAAAAGAAATGTTGTTTTGAATATAACATAAAAAGTAATGAAAATGATTTATCGATTAATATCCTGTGATAACCACAATTTAGATCTAAACATTTGAATCTTGGTTAGTCTGCGCAACTCATTTTCACAACACTTTTATGGGTTATTGGATAAGAATTTTGAAAAATTATTGAAAGAGTAAATAATGTCAAACAAAAAGTCAAAACATTTTGTAAATTAAAATCCCATTAATTGCTATAATTAGAGCCAATTATTGACATTAAAATGTAAATAATATTTGATTTTCAAAAATACCTTTTTATAGTTTTCCTAGAATTGAATGATTATTATTATTCGTATAAATTGTAAAATTGGTTAAAACTGAAAAGTTCAGATAAAATGGTAGACCAATAGACCAAGATGACACAAATATTCTAAAATTATGACAATACACTTCCTTTCAAGTCAAATATTCATCACTCTATCGTGATATTGACCTACTTCTAATTAGAATAAACTTGTGATTAACATATCATTTAAAAGAGGAGATATGATCAATAACATCTGTACAAAAAAAATATTGGAAAATAATCAAGGCAATTGAAAAATATGCGAATAAAATGTGATGATTTCCTATACATAAATATGCTAATGTTAATAGGATATACTAAGAATCAAGAATCGTTGCAATATTTTTTTTATCATCGAATTTTCATTGATAAACTGGGTATTTTCAAATAAAATTTTTAGACACTTTTAATTGATTATATCTCCTCTTTTAAATGATATGTGAATTACAAGTTTATTCTAATTAGAAGTAGGTCAATATCACGATAGAGTGATGAATATATGACTTGAAAGCAAGTCTATTTAAACAAAAGAAAAATCCAATTCACTGTCCAATAATAATTTTATGAAACCACTAAATATTAGTAAAAATCAAGTTTTTTAATATTAAATCTGAATGATTGAGAATGAGTTGATCTTGATTAAAAACTAAGATAAACCCAAAACAACTATACAAATATCAATGGTTTTAAAGTCCATAAAACATTGCAAAACACGACAAGAATTGTGTTCTTCTTTTGCTAAATATAAAAATCAATGAAAATGACTTTTTTTTATTAACATTTGAGAAATGAATTCATTTATTATTTATGATATGAATAGTAATTACAAATTCAACTCATCTTTAATTAATTTATTAAACATTTTCATTAATTCAAAAATTTATCGATCAATAGATCGCTTGCAGAGGACTTACACTTCACTCAATCGATGTAATCATTTGATATCAAGTTTTGGTATTAAATGTATTTTTCTTTCGATCGGAAATACATCCAAAACAAGTTATTTGAGTAATAATTCCACTGATTTGATGTCAAACCCAACAAACATTTAATTAAAATAATCCTTTAATTAATATACGGGTCATTTTCTTATTGACTGAGAAGTTGATGTTAAATCAAGTGATTGCTTAAATCAAAGTGATTTTCACTATATTTGTAGCACAAATCAACAGATGTTTAAATTATTTAAGTATGGAATCGATATTTTTATTATAATATTAATAATTGAATCAAATATTGTTTTTCGTGTCAGACAAGAATGAATCGGAAATTTTTTTTCAGTTATTTGGCGTAAAAAACAAGAATATATTCACGAAATGAGTGAACGAATAATTTTTTTTTGCTGAAGAAAGCAATGAATTGCTTGATATTTAGACACGTTATCAAATTGAGTAATATGTTTCACATTTTAAAGTTGTATTCAACTGAAGGTTTCGAATAAATGTGTAATACTTTGGAAAAATACATTAAAAACGAGGAAAATCTGAATCTAAAATGAAATAGTCGTGAATTTTATCTAATTTTCAAATAAAAATTCAATTTTAATGCTTTAAAATTAAGCAAATATTTGATAAAATCATATGAACTCGACTCAAAATTTTCCATTTCTTGACTTAATTTTGATGAACTAATTATCAAAAGTCATAATAAATTTTAAATAATTATCGAATTAAACAAATTAATGGTTTATTTCAAACATTAAAAGTAATGAATAAAAACAGAGAACAGCAAAAGAAATGACTCAAAGAATAAAAGCACGGAATGAGTTGATGTCTCACCACTTATTACCACAAAAGCCACTATTCATTGAAGCCGTTCCCAATTCTAGCGGAGCTGTCACTGGCTGTGAATGAATCGATTGATCGACAAAATAAAGTTTTGCCTAAAAATACAATTTTGTGTTTGACTTAAAGTAAACAAAAGACTCATAAAATCGATTGTAAGCAACAGTTTATTAGGAAAAACATTAATAATAACAAAATTGAAGCAAAAAAAGATGTTTTCCTTTAAATAAAAAATGTGTTACAAAAAGATTCGCGAAATTAAAGACTATTTTCAATTATTATTTCAATTTTACAAAAAAATAATTTATTTTAATCACAGAATTAATAGTGAAATGACTTTCGATTCCTATAATAATTAGTTATTAATTGAGTTTTGGTTTCTTTGACTTTAAATGTCTTTAAGTCTTTAGATCTTAAAGTCTTTAATACCTGTAAATGTCTGAAACAAAAACCAAATTAATGTTTGAATTAAAGATTAATTCGAGAAAAATATAAAAATGTATAAAAATTGTCTAATTGTCTAAATGATGGCAAAACGTCTTGAGTTTAAGTCTGAATTATTCTCCTAATCTGTGGCCTAGTTTTTACCATTTTTGGCTTTGAGGTGGGGGTCGACTGAACGCTCTCTTCACTTGTATTACTGATTATCGATTGGGTGTCGTCCGGTCTTGAAGTCTGTCCATCGAATGGCGAATTGATTGGAGTTATGGATGACTTCTTGAAAATTGGAGCGCCTTTTGGTTTGCGAATACCTTCGGAGTCGTCGACAGTAATCGAAACATCGGATGAATTGAAATCAAATAACGAATCGTACGTTGAGTTTGAGGTCAGACTTTGGCTTACATTCAATCGATTAAAACTTTCGGTCAATTCATCGGATTCTCGAATAGATTCAGAACTGACGACAGTCTTAACACCGGAATTGGTGGCCAATAATTGGATCAAATCGCCTGATATTATGGCATCAGATATTTCAACGCATGTCTTATATCTGTTGAGAATAGTCTCACAATCGGTGTCTTTGAATCCAAATTGTTTGACAAACGCTTCCAAAGTCTCTCTCACTTTGATGTGAGTATTGCTGTCATAGGGATCACAATTGAGTGCTGACCTGAACGCCATTTCCGCGGAACGGAACTGTTTTAGACCTAAAAGAGCGCAACCTTTGCGGAAATGACCGGCCATTTGATTGGGATTCAATCCGATGGCTGTCTCCGCGTCTTCAAGTGATTCGGTGAAGAGATTCAATTTGTGGTAACAATTACATCGATTTACGTATAGTTTCCAATCATTTGGATCGGACACCAATAAAGAGGAATATATATCAATCGCTTTTTGATACTCTTTATTAATCAACGCTTCCATCGCCTGCTTAACGTCCAAATGCTTCTTAATCTTGAGATACTTCTCGTAAGACATTATTATAATTATTATTATATTTAATAATAATTTAAATAAAATGTTTTGTAACACAAATCGAGTGAAATGAGCGCCAAATCAATAGTTTGGTTCAAATTGAGTCAACTCTTCACTCACTCAATGATAATCAAAATCATACAAAAAATACGCAAACAATTGAAAGGAGTTTTGAGTTGTTTTCTATTGAATTGAGTTTTGGTATTGCATTCAAATGGTAGTCAACAAGTCTTTGAGGCTTTTAAAGGGTATTAAACTTTAATTACGTTTTTTATGTGAACTCCAACTCACGTGTCGTTTAAGACGTGTATTATATTTATGTGAAGAGATGTCACTATAGTTGAGGTAATCATCAAATGATCAGATGATTCAAAACTCATGTGTTTTTTAAAACCGCAAACAATTTGTCGACAAATACTTGAAATCATTTCAATTGAATTCAAATTGTTATCAATTTATAAACAAAACTATTTTTACTTTCAATTAATGTAAACAAATGTCTTGTTTTTGGATCAAATATACCATTTATTTCGTTTCATAAGTGATTTGTTTGGCATTTAATGATAAAAATATTTAAAAACAATTTTAAATTCAAATCGATTTTGAAATTCAATAAATTTTTGGCCGATTCGTTGAAAATGAGTCAATCATTGGTCAACATATTGATTGTCTTCGACGACAAGAGTGACAATCAGTCAATTGGTTTGTCTTCAGCGCAAAGCAATTATTTGTTTGATTCGATGAAGACATCAATTAAGCAAATGTTTGGTCCAAACAAATACACTGTTTATGGCATAAAACCAAATGATTTGAAATCAAACGATTCCTGGGAAACGACCACTGCTTTGGTCATAACAATCGGTGACCACTCTTTCCATTCGATTGATAATAATTTTGTTGGAAATCAAATCAATTTCAAAGCGAAAGACCTCTTCAATGAAAACAATTTAAGCTTTAATTGCGATCTCTTTAAACAAGAAATAAGTCGTTTTCTGACCAAATACTCCAATTCCGAACCAATAGAATGTGATTCTTGTGGACCAAAGTCTTCGCCGATCTATTTGTTGGCCTCAGAAGAAGATTCTTTCGACAGATTGAGTTTCGGCCCAAAAGTTCATTTAATTGATACTAATTGTCAACAATTGGATGAAAATCAGAATTCAGACCAAAGTCTTGAAGTGATTTTGAATCCAAAGCCCAAAGATTTGAAAGAATTCAATTCTGAGACATATTTTTCAAACCTGAAGAGCGAACGATTGGGTCGTTTTGTCGTATTTACTGATATAACGGACACTACAATGAAACTGATTGAGACATTCAGTGGAGTCAATGGTTTAATTGCGGTCACAAATCAACAGACGGCGGGTCGCGGCCGCTCTCAAAATGATTGGCTCTCACCGAAAGGCTGTGCGATGTTTACTATTCGGCTGTTTATTGAACTCAAATCAAATATCGGCCGAAAAATGGCTTTCATTCAACATTTGGCGGGACTTTCAGTAGTCACAGCTATTAATTTGATCCCCGGTTACGAAGAGTTACAGTTGGGTCTCAAATGGCCGAACGATATCTTGTGGACCAAAAATAAGGCCAAATTGTGTGGAGTTTTGATCACTTCTACTTTTGCTGATCAAAAGTTCAATGTTTTGATCGGTTTTGGTATTAATGTCTCGAATAGAGAGCCCTCTCTTTGTCTCAATGAAGTCATCGATGACTTTAACTCGAGTTCTAACCGAAGACTAGAATACCTTAAATGCGAAGAAGTAATCGCCCGAACGGTCACTCAATTGGAAGATTTGTTGAGAATTTGTGAAGAAGTCAATGGTTTGGAAACAATTCAAGACTTGTATACAAAATATTGGATGCATTCAAAAGAAGTGATTAAATTGAGAGACGATTTGTCTGAGAGAACCGTTCAGATCGAAGGACTCGACAGCGATGGCTATCTATTGGTTAAGGACTTGTCCGACGGGTCGACGCTTTCCCTTCATCCGGACGGCAATCGTTTTGATATAATGCGAAACCTAATGATTCCAAGAAAACAAAACTAAAGTTTGAGTCAATCATCAGATAAATGGTTGTCTTGTATGCGATAATTGAAAAGAAATACTATTTTTTTTAAATCTATTATTTACTGTAGAATTGGGTCTCAAATTAGTCATTCAATTGTATAATTAAATTGTAATTACAGTCCGTTTTGTTTTTAAATGATTTACAGCTATTTCTATATCTCTTTCTTAAGAACCGAATGAACTCTAATTTAATAATTTATTGCAAAAATTCATCAAAAAACAAATGAATCGATAAATAACTCAATTTTTACTCAGAATTATGTATTCCTTTTATGGTTGCAGTGGTCGACAGATTAGATTGATTTGCATTTACTTAATATTTGAGATGTCCTTGCTCATTTACCTTATTTTTAGATTTGGAGATATTTAATGTCTTTGATTGTCTGCCGCTGTCTTTGAAGATATTTTTTGTGATTTATTTTTTGAAAAATTTGTTGAAATTCTTGTTTTGTTTGATAAAAAGATTTATGAATTGTTTGATATATTTGTTGAATATATTAATAAAATATATTTATTTTTATAGTGTTTTTGATTCTATCAATAAAACGTATGAAAACTCTTTTTCCGACTAAAGTATTGACCCATTATTTTAATAAAACAAAATTATAATAACTTATTATTAATAATAACCGAATAAATAGAAAAATATTTTAATTCAGACACGAATTGGGGAACAAAACGTGAGTTTAAGTACTTTTCATTTGACAAAACTCGAAGTGAATCCAATATTTTTTTGATTTTGATTTTTATCAGTTATTAAGATCAGAGACGATCGCGAAAATGAAATCTATTAAAAAAATTTTGATTTTTCTTTATTTGTATCGAAACTAATGTTAAGTTTGATTTTGAAAATATGCAAAACAGGTATCGAATTACTGTAGCATCGGTTATGAGTCTATAATTCATGGCTTTTATTTAATTATCGGTTTATTTCTTAGTATTATTGCAGGGCTTTAGGCAATTAAATTATAAATCATATGAACCATAGCTATAATTAATCATAAAAATTGATTTTCAGAGGATTTTATCCGAAAAACGGCTTAAGGCTAACTATTTTTTTTGCTGTATTTTAATGTTAATGTGATTTATTAGACTATAGTTTAATACAATATTGTGTTCAAAATATTGAAAATTTGATTTAAAATTAAAAATTAGGTCATTATATGAGTGTATATGAACCCTATGTTTCAGAATATTAATAAACCACCGCTTGTTATACAATACATACATATATTGACCAACAAATGGATCCCCTTTTACCTGATTTTCCTCTTAAAAAAAATAGGAAACTATTCTTTGATTTGAGAACTTTTTTTTGAGAACATCCAGACTTTGAAATGTTTTTATGTGGTTTTCACTTCTCTCTATTGTTTTGTATGAGAATTGATGGCAACTCAATGAAAGCAATCAATGGTCTGAACAACTGATTGTCACTTCTATTTTCAGGATTTCATCCCTTCTTTACTTATTTGAAAAACAAATTTTATTGAAAATATTTTTTGACCCAAATATCATAACAATAAGAGATCCAAAAGAATAGAAATCTTTAATAATAGTTTGATTTCAACGAAAACTATTTGATTTCTTTTTTTGAAATTCAAGCAAAAATTTAATTGGAGTCCAGTTTTACTCAAAGTCTGTCTGATATCGAATTTTTCACTTCAGCCAAAACACGAAATAAAACTCAGAAATGAATAATAAATATATAATTTTTTTTATTAATGACTGACTGAAAGTAAGACAAAACCCAATATTTTTTGAAAAATCTAATTAATTATTCGATGTTTTATCATAATATCCACACATAAAGGGCTGAATAATTTACTGTTAAAGAGCACAGCATTTCAGACAACTTTTTCATACGAATTAATCTCATTATCGCTCTATTTATGTGCTTTGATTTGCTCGGGGTATTGCTTCAAATGGTGTTTGGTTTTGAATTCTGACAAAAAAGTTTGTTTTCGATATGAATCTCGTCAACAGTTTTTTCTAATTAATGAATAAATTTGATACTATTTATCAAATCCTCAAAATATTCCATAATTTTCGTATGAAATTCACGACTGACTCTTAATTTATGTTAATTTTTTTGATGGAAGAGTTTAGATAACTATTTAAGAATCACATTAAATGTCGATTTAAGTAAAACTCAATTTTTATTATAGACTGTAATCCCTTTTGACTTGAAAAAATAATAAAACTATTGTTTAGTATTTAAATATTGTATTATTTTTAGACCTTTTTTGTTGTCGTTTTTTATATAATATGTCATTGAATTAGATATAACTTCTGTTTAATTGAATTCGAGATAAAATCAAAATGTTTTTGATTTTAATAATGTTTGGGAGAAAATAATTTTATATACTTTAGAGACAAGATATTGAACTTTGAAATAATGGCAAACATATTGAATGACATATTTTTTTAACATTAATTTTAATTGTTTTAAAATAATTGCTATCAATTGAATTGATCAGAAAAGACGACAATCCTGTTTATCTATGAGTGTTATCTGAGTTATTTATCTCGATATTTAGCTTACATTGAATTCCAGAGCCGGTACTACAGGACATACTTCTCCTCTGCTTTGATGTCATCAAAATTAGATTCAAAATCACATAAATTCATAACAAAATGTGTTTTAAAGATGTTTTTTGAAAATTTGGGTAAAAAATCATTTGAGTTGAAAATTGAAGATGACTTTCATCAGTCACTGGGATCTGTTTGGAAAGGGATGGGTTCGGCGCTCTTTAAAGACCATAAAAAGATTTAGAAGAAAATCTTTTGACTAATTTATTATGTATTGAATCGATTTATATTGAGATAAGTCTAAACGTCGATTAAATACAAAGAAATTAATCGGAGATTATTCTGAAAAAAGACTTTAAAAACAATTAATAAGTCAGTCCTCTCTTGTGCTGATTTCAAGATCAAACTCAATGCTGTTCTCAAGTCTTTGATATTTAAATTCTTTTAAAAAGAATTAAAAATATATTTAAAATTATAAACTTATAGTCAATTTTGTTTTGATTATGAAATTATCAGAGAAAGAGCCCATCATTTCGTTGGAGATATAGATCCGAACAAAGATATCAAAAGACTTTTAATAATGAAAACTCTTTACTCTCGTAAAGACATTATCTAAAGGTTTGCATAAATAGTCTGAACAGCAAATAATTGACGCAAACAAAGCATAAGTAATGCATTTTTAGGCTCAAATGGGTTATGGCTTTGTTTTTAACGCTAAGCCATCAAATTAGACCCAGAATTATAGGTTTGGTTAACATTTAATTTATTCTCTCCTAAAGTTTGAATTATAGTATAGATTCGTATTTCAGTTAATGATATTTCACTCAACAAAAGTGAATAATGTTTTTCAAATGCTTTCATTCGGATTCAGATCCAAAACCAAAATAATTGTTTGAAGATATCATTAATAATAAGGCAATAATTTGTTTGGATTGTTGTGTTTTGTCAGACAATCAAACAATTTGTCGATTACTTGTTTTTTTCTGTATTTAGTTTGTGCTAAACATAACAATTGTAACGCAAATAAAAAACTAATGAGTTTTCAGGTAATTGTCAGCAAAGAATAGCAGAGAAACTCAAAATAATGTCTCAATTTATGTGTAAAATAAACTTTAATTTAATTCATTAATTATTATAAATAAGTTTTAATGAATACTTCGATAATTGATTTTAATTAAGAAAATTGAAACCAAAACGTCTAAACTTAGATATCATTTTTCAAAACTGAATACATAATGAATAACTGAGACGATAACTGAGATCAGACTGTTCTTGATTAATGTTTATTAACGATAGTCTGTCTCATAAACCCATTGCAACAAATCAAGTGAATTATGTCAGACATCAGAGGAATGACCACTCATTAGACGTCTGGCCCTAACCTATGATTTAGATCTTTATATAAACTCTTAATTAATGCTAAACAGACACACAGACAGACAGGAATGATGAGAGATATGATCATGGGCAACTTTTTCTCGACTTTCCTATTTTAGTCGTTGTTTAAAAAAAGTGAATATTTATAGCGTTTAACAGAATTTGTGGTTATTTTAGTGTCTAATCGATATAATTACTCAATTTGAGGTTTGATGTATATTCTCAGAGTAAATTAACTTGATAACTTGCACACTCAGGGTCAATAGGTTACCAAAAGTAGTTGTATTTCTTTAAAATTGATGAACAGTTTGTTTAGTTTTTATAGCTTTTGGATTACTCTTTGAGTAAATAAGATGTTATTGTAATTCATTGAATCGATTCAATGCGAGACTCATTTAAATCTGTATTTGAATTAATATCCGAGAGTTGTGTTGATTCTAACGCTTGGGTCGAGTCTTTGAATTATTAAATTGAGAGAAAAAACAAATAAAAATAATATGATATGAGAAAAATCTAAGAGATATATAATTCAAATGTAGTTTTGATTTACTTTTATTATAGTCCTGTTTGTAATCAATTTAGTTTTGATTAAAATATCGTGCGATTGTTCCCAACATTTTATAGTAACAAATCTTGTTTAAACTCATATTTCTTATACAAGAATATATTTTTGTAATAAATAAATGCCATTAAAATAATATTTTAAGTCTTTATTTCAGATGTATTGACATATTTAGGATTAATATTCGGTATAAAAGCCTTTTATTTTGTTTATTCAATGAAATTATCATTTATTGAGAATTTTGAATCAATTTATTCAAACAAATTATTTTTGTCTCAATATATATGTAATGATTGAATAAATCGATTAATTAAACAAAAAATTGAATTAAAAATAATTGGACTGAAATTCCGCTAAATATCTATATTAAGAAAAACCCGAAATTAATTTTCGGCAAAAATCAAATCAATTGCTGGAGGATTCAAATTCAAAACTAATAGGACATAAATTTTAATAAAATATCCGACGAATGACTGACTTTTAATTTCAATTTTGTCTTATTTTTTAAATTTTATATAAAAAACTTCATTAAGTTTAATGACTTTAAGTATTCCGGTATTGAATTGCAGTTTAATTAAGATGTGTTTTAACTCAATTAAAACTTCTTTTTAGTTGATCAAGAAATTGAATCTTGGAAAAAAAAACTGAATTATTGATTAAAATTAATTCAAATGAAAATTAGTTTATAAGCAATGAATTATGCGATACAAACAAAGATTAGGCACTTTTGACAGGAATCCGATAAAAAGAATTGATTTATGATTTTCACTACAGATTAGTATCGAAATCAATCATTGATTAGCTATTAGTCTAAAAAAATATCATATTATTTGTCATATAATGAGACGAATTAGTATTGAAATTCAATTTTCGAGCAAATCTTTTGGCGCATCCATCAGTCGGACAGAGTTTTTGATCCGTAGTTTTAATTAGAGGTATATTTAATCGGTCAAAACGATAACAAAATAGATAAAAAATTTTGAAAATCTGATGAAATATTTTGTTAATTATCTTCTTCTTTGAAAATATATTTTAAAAATAAATTTTAAAAATTATTTTGACATTTGTTTGGAAACAAAATACATTTGAGACATGTTTTTGATTGAATGAAAGTCAAAGACATTGAAATCAAAAATCTATTTAAAGGGAAAGACATGAAAATTGAGAACAAAACATAATTTCTCTATTAATGAAGTTGTCATCAAAATGAGAGTCTTAATGAAAGGACAGATAGAAAAACACTGTCGTAAGACCTGTAATCAAACACCTCTTTATATAATCGCGTTTTTAATGTAATTTTAATGTTAGGTCAAAGAAAAACTAAAATTAAGTTCAGCTTTAATTCAGAGATAATTAACGACACAAACAGAGGACAGAATGAAAGCCCAATATATCTTCTGTAATGTCTTCTGTAATACTCTGTTTTTTTTTTAAAAGAAACAACTTTTAAAACTCATGTTTTAATAACTTTTTTCGGTAATACTTATTATTATTAACCCTTTTCTGTTGAAAACAAAGTTATTAAATATTATTTCCCGCTTTGTTTGTGTAAATGTATTATGAATTCCCTTTGATTTTAATTATAATTTTTGAGTCATTTGTTTTACTCTTATATAAAAATTTACTAAAAAGTAGTTTTGAACCAAAGCTGTTGTTAACCAAAGGGTTTCATAACTATTAATAATATTAATTTGTATTCTAATGTATTATATTAAATGGTTGTAAATCTTCGCTAAATTATAAGCCTTCGGTTTCAGAGATATAGTCATTCAAAGCGTAATATTTCTTTTGACAACAATTAAGTCAATGTTTTTCGTGTTTCAAAATAGAAAAGGGTTGAGAGTAGAGAGGGAAGGAGAGGGTTCACACCCAGAATATTCATTGAGTTATTCCAAAGATATTATTATTCAAATGAGAACGCAATCAACAAATGCTGCTAACAGTCAATTGTGTGCTTCAGAAAAGATTTATTATTGATTTTAACTCAAATCTCAAACTAAAAAACCCATTCGTATGATGTCCTGTGAACAGCACTTTGCGTTCGTCCGGTCATTAAAATTAGGCATTTGAGGCATTCCTTCGATTTTTATTAGGAAATACTTCTTCAGAAATGTATTTTAGTGGCTCAGCCCTCACTCAGCCCTAACTCAGTGACACATATAACACCTGATATCGAAATGTTGGCGTCATTTCACAAACTATTAACACGAAAAGGATTTTATCGTTTTTGTGTGTATTGCAAGTGATGTTGCATTTAGTTTATATTTGTTGACACAATCACACAATCGGCTAAATATAGACCAAACCAATAGTCGAATAAGTTTTTACCGGTTCTCAAAACAATCCTTTATTGCGTTAGTCTTTAAATATATTGAAGGCACGGATATCACGCTGTCTTATAACTCAAACAATAAATAAATACTATTTAAAAGTTAGGCTCCAAGTCAATCCAGAATTTGTATTACTTTTGATGAGAAAAAGTTTTATTTTTTTTTTCTTCATTCACTGAAACACAAACTTCTCTTCAGAATTGGTGTTCGCGTCTATCGACAGACGGTTTGCGGTGTTTTCAGAGCTGTGAGCAACCGATCCATCAAACTATCATCTAATCGATTGGGAATCGATTTGATACCTGAGTTATTATTTATCAATTGCACTATAAATGTCTAAATAAATTACGAACTGATTTAATCCAGGAATAGATTCGTTTGACTCTTACCGCTATCTATATATTGAGTATATGAACAGAGAATTAAAACAAATAAAAAATATTAAACAAAAAGCTATTCTAATGATCCAAAAATGATCATAAATAAAATGAATGACTCGGTATAAACAAAAAAAAAACAAGAATATTCGTATTCTTTCAGACGTTTTTCCAAATCAAATCATTAGTTAAAAAGTTTTTGTTTTTGATAAAATATTTCTACGATCATTTTGACCGCTATTAATCAAATTTCAATTATATATTGGGCTCTAATCCGAGGAATACTTACAACTCATGAATGTAATCAAACGTCAGATAATTGAAAAATTAATTTTTCTTACATTTTGTTGTTTTTCTATATCTCTCAGACTATTAATGATTTTAGCGAATGGAGAGAAAATCTCTCACATATTCAGAGTCTGTCGTAATATTAATAATAGTTTTGATAAACAAATGATTGCTAAGAGTCTTAAGACTAATGAATTTTTGAAACGTGTTTAGTATACAAAACAATAAAAACAAAACACTATATCAAAGCCTCTATTCATTAATCTATGGTTTTGTCTGATATTAACTAATCTTTAGTTTAACCAAAAGATGAAAATTGTTTTTTTTATTTTCTCATTAGATATGTAGTGAAATATGACGGCATTTTTTTTAATCAAGTTATTAAAAATTTTGTCGGAAATGAACATAAATTTTGTCTAAAATTTTATCTAACATTTGAGAAATAGTTGAATAACTAAAAGAAATAATGTTTTCTCACGAAAAACAGGTAAAGACTTCACTATTTATTCAATTAAAATAATAATTCGTTTTTTCCTATCATTTATTTTCTGAGTAAACAATAATTGTTTTGTTTTTGATATTTCGAGAAATTCTTTGAGAAATTCATTTAACAATCAATTGTTTTAATGTTTATATAGATAATAGCGATCACCCACTCAATGGACAGGTATATAAACAGTCTTAAAGAGTGATGCATAGGATCTCTCATACATGAACAGGAAAGCGACTCTCAAATGAGGTTTGCCTGAGCCCTGGCATAATAGCAGAGGCATGAGATGAGGTCCTTGACATTGCGATCACTGATTTTGACCCAAATCCAGAGGAACGGCAATGAAGTGCTTCTCTTCTCTTTATTTTCCTTTTTTTTATTCCGTTTGAAAAACATATTCTGTTTTGCGTTCATTTCAAGCGATTTAAACACGAATTTAATGGTTGACTATAGTTAACGATATGGCAAACGATATACTATTTGATGCAAAAATACCGATCGCTTAATAATAACAACTGTAGAGCACAGGTCTATATCATTTTATATGCAAAATGTATAATCATTTCAATGGTTTTTACGTTAAATATCTTTCTTCAGGAGTTTTAGCGCTTGTTTTGCGGGCAATCAGTTATACATCATATGAGAGCCTATTCTTCTCTCATCTGTTTTTGCCGTTTATTTTTTTGACTCAAATCTGTTTAAAATCATTTAAATTCAAGCCTTTACTCAGTTTTTTAATGTGTTTTTATTCAAATATGTTTTTAATAGTAATTTTATTACACAATAAATATAGTGTTTCTGGAGATCAACAATAAAAGTGGAAAACTTTCAACTATTTTAGTCTTTAATACCCGAACTTAAGGCAATAAATTACTTCAATATATGTTTTATATAGCTTTGGAAACAATGTTTTACTTAATTACAGAATATATCAAATTTTTAATTAAAAATAATGTTCAAAATTAACACAAAAGTAATTAATTTTTTCGGCCTTTCGTTAATTCAATTCATTTTATTTCACGATTTTTTTCAGCTTAATATCAAAAACTTGTAAAATGTACGTAAATTTTGACTCATTTTTATGTTCAGACGCTTTGAATTTCATTTTCATGTATTAAATGCTCTAAAAAAAGTGTTTTATAAGAGAAAAATGCGTTAAAATTCTTAATTAAGAGTTTATATAATAAGTGTGAAGTTTAGGCACAAGTTATGTCACCTCAAGACTCAAGACTATAGGCAAACCGCAAATCAAATTCAATTCAACAGAATGTATGACTAATTGTAACCATAATTAGAATCACTTATTATTATAAAAATCATAATAATTAACAAAACGGATGACATAATAGACTCCGAACTTTGTTTTATAAATGTTTTTATATAATCTTTTTTCTTCTTATCTGACAAAAGAAATGAAGAGATTAGAAAATAAGTGAACTCTAACTCTCTTTTCCGCTTATATTCACATTAGATATGAAAAACATTTGAATTATTTCCACTTTATTTCCATAATAACAATAATAAGACGTCTTTTTTAGAGTCGATTAAAATGTAGTTTCAGTCACTTATTCGTTGTGACAGTTGTTATTGTTTCGCAATTGTCATATAATAAAAGTTATCTAGGTGATAATCAATGGCATTCAAAGCTCAACTTTTATGCCATAATCGATTTGGGGAAGAATTTAAAGATTTTATTTTTACTTTAATTAGCTCTGAATTTATGGTAATAAATGCTTTTCAACTAATTTTCAAATGAGGTTCAGCTATGAGTATGAAGTGCCGAATGAATGGCACATAAAATAGCGACAAAACTGTCAGCCCTTTTGTGTTGTTAGTCTGGGAAACAACTCTCTCGTCAATCAGTCTCTTGAGAGAAAAAAAGGTTTGGAAATCCAGAAATGTTTGGGTCAATGCCATCGATGGTGAGCACTGTCTCACTCATACCTGAGTCCCAGTTGTCGGTCATTGAATGCAGAAAACCATTAAATAATACACACAATAAGAATATGAGATATTTATTATTATCTTATATTAATAAAAATTATTTTTCTATTAACGGATAAAAATTTTTCATTTCATTGAATTTTTTTTCGTTATTTCCTTCACTCCATTAGTTATCAGAAATTTATTTTCAATTTTTTTTTCTCAAACTCTTTCACAGAAATAACTCTTCAATCAAAAAGTGTTTCTCTTTTTTATTTATCCGTAGGTTTTGGTTATCGCAAAATGTTTTGCTATTCATTCGTATTTTGATTCTCTTTTCTTAAAATAAGAAAACTATAGTATTTTTGATTCGGTTTTTGATTCGGTAATTGACAATCAAATTCAAATATCGAGTTTAAGTACGGAGTCGTTACAGTAGTATATTTGATAACACTATCTATTGTGAAATATTTACTGAATTTTTAGTCTATGAGGAGAAACAACTAATTTATTTCATGCCTTCGTATATGAGGTGAACATAAAATTTATGAGTTATGAGTAAAATATAAATAAATTGCAAGAAATCCATAATTTTATTATTAAAAAGAGTTTTTACTTGAAAAGAGAGGCACAAGAAAAACAAGAGATGAGAAGAAAAGGCAAAAAAAAAAATATTTTTACCGCTAATCATGAATTTCAATGGATTTGAATCGACTTTTATCTTAAAATTCATTGAAACCATTTCTGAACCAAAAGAGACGGATATTAATAATAATATTATTAATGAATATATAATTTTGTTGTTTTTCTCTCTTTCGCTGATATATTCATCCATTTATTGTTATGAAGACTTACCTATGAATTTATGGGCATTTTTATTGAGAAAATATCTTATTTTATTTAATTATTCATAAGAGCAGCGGTTAAGAAGAAAAACTAAAAAGATTATCTATTTTTGTGATCAATTCTTTGTTCAATAGTTAATCTCAATTAACAAAACGCCCAAAACTTTTTACAAATAGAGTTCAATACGTGATTCTTATGGCTTAAGATTTGGTGCTTTTTATTCAAATTCTTTGATTTATTTCTGTTTTTTTTCGTTTTGTTTTTCGTTTTGTTTTTGTTTTTTGAACCAAAAATTTTTGGGAAAACATTGAAAAAGATTATGAAAAATAAAATCAAACTTTTTTTGAGGTTTGAGTCGACAACAGAACAGCTCTTTCAGTTATTTAACCAAAAGAGTAATGAATAGAAAATTTAAATAAAATCTTTATTTTTATTTTCGTTTTGTTATTGTTTTGCTCTTTTTCTGACTGTCTTTTGTTTTTGACGTTTGTTTTATCAAAACTTTCTTCAAGAATGAAGTCTCAAAGCGTTGTCTGATTAGAAATTTGTGTTTTTTCTCCAGAAATTAGTATTCATTCAGAAAATTAATGAATTGTTTGGTGAAGAAAAAGAAATAAAATTATGTGAAAAAAACTGATACAAAAGCGGAGGAAAACACAATTATATACCTCTTCTTAGTTTAAATCAATTAAATCTTTTCTAAAGTTATCGTATAATAAATCATTTAATCTAAAACTTATTAAACTTTTTTTTTATATAATAAATACAAAAATGAATACAATTTTCATATTGTCTTAAATATAATAATATTTGTGTTCACATCGCCCTCAAAGCCGGTGCTTATAATTTCAAATTAGTTATCAAATAATAAGGTAGACCTGTGCCCGAGAGGAGTGATCCAACAGTTCTTGTGATCTACTATTTCTGGTCGATTACTAACCATAAAGTTTGGGGCAATATTTCCGGCGCTAAAAACAATAATAACATTGAATTTACATAATATTAATAATAATCGAAATATTTATTTATTTATTCAGTGGTGTGGCCTCTAATACAGACTCAAACTCAAAGGTTTAGGTCATAAATAAATGAATTGATATCACATATGGTTTTGACCCAAATCTATTACAAACTCATCAAAGGCTCGCTCTGTACTCATCGACATTTCAAAGGCTTTCCCACAAAACCAATAGTGAAATAGTGTTTCACTTATTTCGCAAACACTTCATATGCTTTTAAATGCAATATTTTTAGCGATTTTTTTAGTTGTGGCAAAACTGATAGCCTTTCGCGATGTGGGTCCGATGTTAGCCCGATGTGGGCCAACCGAGTGCCGACTCCTTTACTTAGGAGTCCAATAAGTTGACGGTAATTGTAAATAACATATTTGTCGGTTCGAGGCTTTCCCTATTGGCCCACATTAGACGCGTTCTCATCCTTACGGGTAATGAACATTAGCTCCGATTGAGAACTGGTTTCTCATCCAATATAACCATTCTTGAGGTCTGACTTCACTAACAGTCCATTCATTTAAGAACACAATATTTGAATATTAGCCCAACGTTTAAGTGTGGCATCACTTTTGACTCTAAAGTGAATCAGTAGTGAATGTGTGACCGATCGAGACTTCCATCACTTAATAGTATATTTGAGAGTCAGTATAAAAGGCTGACCTCCGAGTGTTTATGCCTTTCTTTTTTGTTAACTCATTCAGTGATCGCATCTCAAAGACTATACTCTAATCGTTGATTAACTCAACACTTATTGCATATGAATTCAAATATTGAAGTTTTGTCTTTAGTTTTTCATTTTGTTTAGCATTGTGTGTGAGCTCTCTATTTGAGCCAAACTCATCCAGATATTGACAAATTTGGTTCAACTTTTAGGATAACTCTATTTGAATCAATAACAATGACCAGGGTAAGTTACTTTTCTTTTTATCGATGCTCAACCAAATGGAGTCAATAAAGAAAACTTTTATTACTAATAATAATTGGTTTTACAATCAATCCATTGAAGTAATTATTGAAATAAAATTTGATGTCAATGGGAAAAGCCTTAATGGTTGGGGAGTTTTGTTGTGAAATTTGACTGAAGGCCAGTTCAGTGCTCTTCTATCTCATCAAAAAGATTCCCATCCCTTAAATACTGAGTTCTTTGAATTGATTATGAAATCACATATTTTTTGTGGTTATTGTTGTTTTTTTTCGTGAAAATTGAAAATTAGACTTCACTTACATATAATATGTTGTGATTTGAATAAAATTATTATAATTTTTGAATTGAATTTACATAAAAGTCGTGTTAAATCGTTGAATAAAATGATGTCATTTATATAGTTATGATTCTGTTCTCAAAAGTTTTTTTTTGTTATATTTAAAACATATTTCAAAATCAGTCAAAAGTCAAGTTTTTCTAAAAATATTATAATTCAATAAATCAAATAAATTATTCATTATTTTTAAGAAAAAGTCTGAGAAATGGTTTCACAGAATAATGTTTTTCATGTGAATTACGTGAGACTCACAAAGATTTTATTATTTTTTTATTTGGTTTTTAAGTTTTCATGATGTTCCAAATTGATCATGATCATCTACTATAGTTATTGCTCGGATCCACCAATTAATTGAGTCAGTTATCGATCAAATTATCGATTGATTGTCGTTTAATTATTAACCATTAAATGAAAATTCATTTTAATTTTCATTAATTTTTAGAACAAATAATAGGTTTTTGTTTTAAAACATTTGACCGAAAAGAGTCTAAATCTGTATTTCATGCCTAACATTCATAGCCGAGAAATTGATGGACAGACATGAGGTCTGAGCAGAAAAATGGCAATATTTTGTGTAAATCTAATAAATGGTATAATTTTATAGCGATTTATCAGAATTTTTTGTAAAAATTTCAACAAAAAGTTGAAATTTAATTGAATTTCGCAAAACTGATGTTTAAAATGAATAGCCTTTGAAGTGAATTCATGTCTAAAGAAATGTTAAGAATAAAAAGTTCATCGATTCAAAAATAGTTTATCAAAAGAGTGTGCTTGATTAGCTTTGTTGGATAATTTAATAAATAATTTCATTTTTATGCTGCGCTGAGTCTCAGAGAGATTGGGGCTCTTGACCCGATCGCACATCTCTGATATCCGAAAGTAAATATCGCGGATCAGTTGAAAAATATATTAATAATTAGATTTGAGAAGAATTTAGGACTCGATAAAAGCAATTGAAAGCCAGTTGTCATATACAGTGATAGAGTGCTCAGAATATTTTGTCACATGAATCCGACTTTGAGTTCACTACTATTTATTCACTAATTAACTAATATTTTTAGTAAATGAAAAATCAATTTATTTTTATTTCACTCCATTTATCTCTTTATATAAGTATTTTTTTTCAGGTTTTCCGACAATTTATTGGTTTCTATTCGTTTAAAATTCAATAAAATTCAAACAAATTTATAGATTTTTTGGTAAAAATTTTCCGAAAGTTTTCGACCGATTTCTGCATTGATTTATTGGTTTATAAATATTATATACATTTTAATGTCTCACAAGAAATGGTTATTAAAAGAAATTTATCTCAATTTAAATGATTTTTTATTTTTTATTGTTTTCATTGCCAAACATAATGAGCGCATAATTCTTCTATTTTGCTCAACAATTGATTCCTGCAATTATTCTGAGCTATAATTCAGGTCAATAGAAGATACCCTTTTTCTGGTGCTCTTATCAAAAGTAAACTAATGTTCACATATTTATTCATAAGAAATGGCTTTTAACAAAAATTTATATCAATTTAGTGAACCGTCGTTTTGGAAGTGTTTTAGCTTTTGATCGATAGGTTGTTCTCATGAAAAAACATCAGTCCATCCATTCATTTGAAACTTGAATCTAATCCTTTTGATGATAAATACTATTCCATACTATTTGTCATTAATATATCACTAATTTAGTCATTTCTAAGGGTTTTTAGTTTTTTTAATTTCGTTTGAAATCTTTTTTTTATCAATGAATTCCTGTAAAAAAATTTTATGTTATTTTAAAACAGTTTTTTGATTAAAAAAAAATTTTTAAAAAACCATTTTAACAGAGAGTCGAAAGAATTAATGATTCAGAAAAATGTATGAATAATTCATTTAGAGATGAATTACTTGTTGTAAACTTTATTTTTAGCCCATTTATTAGGCATTCAATTCAACTGACAATAGGTTATTGCAAAATATCAATAGATTTCAGACACAAATACTTATATATTATATAATCGAAAGATTAATAATAACTAATCAAATGAATGAATCAATTCAATGAATGATTGGCGAGATTTTGAACGATTGGAGAGTCGATAGGTTTAGTTAATCGTTGATTAAAAGCTATTTATTTTTGAATAACTATAGAAAAAATGATAACTCAATTGAAAAGTCTTGATATATTTTATTGAATACATAATTAATTATATCCTAATTAAGGATTTTTTAAATATTTTCTTCGCTATAATTGATTAGCACTGTTTAGCCCACGATTTGTCTAAAAAAGTGATTGATTTATAATTCAGCCTTCAATTAATGTCTTAATTTAATCCATTTCTGAAATTTTTCTTAAGCCTTGACTTTAAACAAAAATTTTTAACTATTTTTTACATTTATTTATAATCACCTGATTTACGGAGTTTTTTAGTTTTTGAGGTTTTTATTAAATTAAATCCAAATTATAAGAAATTTTTTTTGTTTAAAATCCATTTTCTAACGAATCTCTGATAATATTTGAGTAAATATTAAATCAATTTTATATATATTTCTATTAAATTAGTTTTCGTTGAAATTAATTTATTTTTCTTATAATGTTTTGATTAAACAAATTAAAAGAATATAATAAAACATAAATCCATTAGTTTTCATGATTTAATGGTTACTCAAATTCGTGATAATTAATATTTTTGGAAAATTCAAATTCAAGTTATGCTTATTTTTTTACAATTAGAGTCACTTTAAATTAAAACTCTTTGAAATATGAATAGCATTTATAGTCTAAAACCATATCCTGAATACAATTTTCATACTTTAATCAAATTGTATTCAAATATTATGTTTTCTAATAAATTATATTTTATAAGGAATTCGTATTTAAATAATTTGTTTCTGTATTTCAAATTCAAAACTCTTTTTTTCCATTTAAATAGTTTTTCGATAAGATATTTGAAAATTTTGATTTAAAATCGACTGAAATTCCTGATTAAAAATAGATAATCAAAAGTAGATTCAAAACAAAACTATCGTAAACTGAATCAGAAGAGAATTTTTCGCTCAGAATCTCATTTAATGCTAATTAGTGTTAAGTCATTGAAATTCACGAATGAATGGGATTTTAATTTAATTCGTTTTCAAAGAGTATTTCGTATTTGAAATGTTTTCTCACTTCAAATGTGTTATAAATATTTCGCTCCAATTGAAGTGAATCTCAATTTTGTAAATGTTTTGGCGGATCCGAACCCATCCGTAATCATTAGTTTTGTGAGGAGTTTCTCTTCACTTCAAACAAATAATTTCTTTTCAAACAAATGGGGATAAAAATAAACGTTTGAATCAAAAGGCAATCAAAACATTTATAATGTTTCGCAAAATGTTACGAATCGAGCGATTAATCAGTTTTTAATGAATGGAGAAAAAGAGTTGAGATTTTGGGTCGTCTTATGTTTTACTCGATTGACACCCAAATAGATATCGAAATCAAATTGATTTGAAAACACTTTATAATTAATTGAATCCTGAAACTGAAGATTCCCGGAGAGTATTGAAATAAATTTGGTTTTAATGGGAAATTTTCTCTATAATGGTAGTAATCAATATGTGGTAACCTGTAGAGTAACCTTGGCAATTATTCATTTACATAACATTCGTCAAAATTTATCGCTTTTAAGCTATGATTAAAGAAAACGATTCAATTTATGCCAATTTTGATAATATGTTATCACTTTTACAAATTATAAAATATGAGTTCAAATGCCAAGAGCAGTTGAAAATAGATACATTTATTTATATGCTAAACAAAAAAATAAGAGGATTCCAAACTTAGCATGACCATTTTTAGTTTAATCTTGTTTTTTAAGAACACGAACTGAATTTAATGATGAATTTTGTTGAGAAATCAAATAAATTATGTGAATATTCAGCAATTTTTTTCAAAAAGAAAGTAAGTTTTGGTGTCTTTTATTATTTGGACCAAAACTAAATCAGTTTCGCTTCGAGTGAGGCCTCAAATAAGTGAAACATTTGTCACATTTTTTCAGCCGAATCTGTAGTTGTATGCCCTGTGCCGTCAAATTAAACTATGTTTGCCTCATTTCAATGTATCGCATATTTTGTGCCAAAATTCTGGCGATTCTTGCGATGAGTTCCTGTTTTTATCTAACAATTGGATCAAATGCTCAAAGAATTGACAATAAATCTGAAGAGAACTCAAATTAGAGAACAAGTTATGGAAGGATTCCTTTCGAAGGAATTCAAATAAAATTCAAACAATTTTTTGTTTAACAAAAAAACAGAAAACATTATAAATATTTGAAACAAATAATTAAATTTTTGTCTGCATTACAGTTAAGGTTATCGATAGCTCTGGTATTTCTGTGCGGATTGTCCGTCAATTGCGACCCCAATGCCGAGCAAAACGTCTACACAAATGCTGTTCAAAGGCCGGGCAGTAAAGCAAAGAAAATACAAATCGTTTACATAAAGGTCTGACAAAACTGATCATTAGATATATAGGCACTCAATATCTGTTCTCACGACAGGTCCCGCTCTCGAAGGTATTGGAGAGCCCTAACAATGGCTATAATACGGGTGACAACGGGTATAGTGGAGGAGGAGGTGGTGGCGGAGATCAGGCTTACGGTGATGGCTCTAATGGTATCCCAGGAGAGGGAAGACATCCTAATTATAATAACAATAATATTGGCGGCAATTCTTATGGAGGAGGAGGTTATGGCGATAATAGCTATGCCTCGAATCAGAATAGTTATGATGCCGTTAAGCCTAACTCACAGGAAAGTTATGGCGGGCCTAATATGATGTATGGCCAACAAGAAGAGGCCACAAATATGGGTTCGTATGGAAATGGAGGTCAAAAGCATCAAATAAATTATCAAAACGACGCCAATTTGGGAACAGCATATGCGGCCGCTGTTGGCAATGCTTTACCGCAAAACAGTGAGTCCTTAACTAAAAAGTTTGGCAAAAGTTTTAATTGATTTTTGATTTCAGCGAATTTCGATGACTCTCCCAATTATGGTCAGGAAAGCCAAAACACGGGTTACTCTCACAACAATCAAATCAATTTCGATCAGAACAGCGGTTACGGACAGAACCCGTCATACAATAGACCACAAAATGATGGCTACGAACAGATGCCTCAAATACCAAACGATGGATACGGAGAACAGAATTACGGTTTGGATTAAATAGTTTTTTATTGAGTTTCAACTCAAACATCGATCCCTTATTTCAGATCAAAGAAAGATAAGGAAAGGAAACCCACATTTCACTAAAATGATGGCTAACCTGAGGCCTCAGATACCTATAATGTCAACACTTCCGATGTTCACAATGAAAGGTTTGGGCAGTCCTTCCTTTGGCTCAAGTTTTCCATCATTTGGAGGACAATCTTTTGGTACAATGGGAGGTATGCCTTCCATTAGCGGTATCAGCGGTATGTCAGGCATTACTGGAATAACTTCAGGTATGAAAGGGTTGGGAGGCATCAAAAATAAGTTATCTATGCTTTTCGGTAACAAACTGGGAATGGGAGGGGCAGGTGCTCTCTTAGGGGGTATGATGGGCTGGGATTAATCGACTGGCATTACGTCCATTCCGTACGAGAGCCCAGTCATTAAAAGGTATTATTTTCAGTCAATTATGTCGTCTCTCTGTTTAGGAATTTGTATTTAATGTTATTTTTATGTAAAATAAATGTTTTATTTTTAGTCACTTGTGTTTCCTGTTTTGTGATCTCTAATTGTTTTTTTTTGTTTTCTCTGTCTGTCTGTCCATAAGAGTTAAGAGACTGTCATTTGTGGTGTCCCTAAATGTTTGTCTCAGATATATATCTTATGTACAAATAAATCATTTTTTTCAAGAAAAAAGAAATTTATTTAAATGTTATTCGGTTTGTGTTTCCTATTGTTCTCCGGTTTTGTCATTTGCTTTAATCATAAAAATTATCATAAATTCTGTTCCATTGCAACACATTTTTAATTCATTGAAAGATAAAAAAAATAATTATAATTATCTCGAAATCATATCAGAGGAACAATTTTCTATAAAAATGTTTGAGTCATTCATATGTTTTGTCAACATTTCATAATTCCTGAGAAAAAATTATAAATATTTTTTTTTTGTTTTCCTATAATTTTTCTATTATTTTCATTGATGTCAATGACTTCTGATTATTACTTGTGTACCGAATCACAGCTCAAACACTAACATAACAACAAATATTTGATAACTATTTTTGATTGTAATAAACTATTATTTGTTTAAATTCAGTGTTTTCTCAGTTAATGTCAAATTAAACCCAAAAAACGGTAAATATGTTTGAAATTCAAATTTTAATAAAAAATTGATTTAAAATTACAATTAATTTAACTTAAATTCAGTCATAATTTTAATCAATTAATTAACTGAAAATCAGTGGAAAACAGACCTAATTATACAAATCACGAATCGGACTCTTCCTCAGCCTCTTCGAGCCATTTGACGAATTGTTTGATAGCTTTATGTTCTCTCAGTTTATTTTGATCGTTAAAAGTGAACTCTGCGAGCGGTTCCGGATTCTTATACCAAGAGGTGATAACGTCCTCATTGAGAACGTCTTCGTCATACAAATAGTCAATAATTTTAATCAACTCTAAAGGACTCAATCGTCTGGTCTTTAGTAAAGAATATTCTTCTATAGAAGAGATGCAGTCTTTCTGTGAGTCTTTGCTTTTGATATAGTTTTTGATTAATGGCAACAAATGGTCTAAAATAGGCTTTAGTTGTGAGAAGTAAGCGCTGAGAGTGTAATCAGTATCGGGTAAGTCAAGTATGGCTTTGATTACCAATGCATTCAAGTCTTTCATCGGGACATTATAGGCATGTCTGACAATAACAGAGGATTACAATTATTGGCAGTAATATTGAGTTAAAGCTTATATACTTTGAAGAGTTTATCTCAAGAATAAGGTTTTCACATTTTACTTTCTCTTCTATACCGCGCTGTAGACTGTCGTAGACCTCATCGTAAAACACTATAATATTTAATCAAAACTTTTAGACAAAAACTATAATTCAGTTGTCGTTTACATACCTTTGAGGTCATCGACAAAAGGGCTTTCATTGCGTTCGTCATCTGATAAGTTATCTGAGAATACGGTACTCGTCGTGTATTTGTCTTCGTCTTCGGTTTTGTTTTCGTCATCGCTTTCGCCCCAAATCTCTTGGACTAAGTCTACCTCTTCTTCATCGCTGTCGCCGTTGTCCTCAACATAAAGAGAACCCTTTCCTTCGAACCCAACAATAGATTTGACTGTCGGTTGATTTGGATCGAAATGAATTTTAGACAACTTTTCGACTTCAATATTTGGTCCCAAAACAACATCATATGAGATAAGAGTTCCGGCATTCACCACAACATTCGGCCTCAGATGAACGTTATCTGCGATAATACATTTGTTTAATTTACAGTTGTCTTCAATTACGACATTATCCCAAATATAAGAGTTTTCAATCAAAACATTGCTTCCGATTTTACAGTTGGAGCCGACAGTACTGTTAATTATGAGGCTTTTGCTCCCAAAACAAGTATTGGATCCGATGGCGACATTCTCTATGATTTTTGTATCTCTAAAAGAATTTAAACAAAAAAATAAATTTAAATCTAATTTAAGACAAAAACACTGTAAAAGTATTACACTTCTAAATGGACTCCACTTTTCTTATAGATGTTGTGCCTCTGATAAGTACACTTATCTTGCATATCGGGAACAACTGGATATGTGAACCTCTGGATCATATCTCTGGCAATCCTATCATAACTGCAAATATTGCTAACTCTCGCACAATAGCCGGTGTCGACGACGTGAGAGTATATCGAATTACCCAATAACTGGAGGATTGACATACGATTGACAGTCAGTTGGCATTCATTCAAATAATTGAATAAACTATAAGACAATCACCTCTTCGTGAACAAGAATTCCATCGATGAAGTCATCCCTCGTTTCGTAATCAAAGTTATCGGCGAAAAGTGGCGGAACACTAACCGAACAAATGCTTATATGTGTGTCCTGTAAGTCGTGGTGGATATCCACACTTTCGTTGTCTTGAAATTTAGCCTTAATTTTGAAAAAATTGTATTAAATTCAATGAATTGAAAATTAGTGTAAAAGAGTTTTGAGACAAACCAAAGGTATTTGAATTCTTCTGTTATTCAGAACTCTTTCGAAGTGAAGTATTTTTTGTGTTTCTGAGTCGACGACAGTTACGAACTCGTCTTCAATAGATCTGATCTTATGGTAGGGTTTTGCGCGTCTGAAGACAGTTGTCATAACACATCCCTTATCTCTCAATCTATTCTTTCTGTTTGTTTAAAAAAAGAGATATTTATTGAAATTGAAAATAAGTTATATAACAATAGACGACAGACTTGTGCAGAGCTCTTATCTCTTTTAGGGGAAGATTTCCGATGGAATCGCCATTTATTAGAATAAAATCGGATTTAATGATAGCTTTTGAGTCCAATTCCCTCAACGTATCGCCCATTGATTGAAACGTTTCGGATGCGATTACAGAGACAGACATTGAGTTATGGGTTTTGTTTGTGTAATCCCTGGCATGTGGTGTGACAACAGAGAGACAGATATATTTTAAGGCATAAGACAAATGTCGTGAGAATTGCATTAAATTCAGTGAAAAATTTGAGAAACAAATTAGTTTTGAGAAAGAGTTGGCGAACGCCAAAGAGTTTATTGGCATTTAAATTGAGAACTTCTTTTAGTGGTTATAATTGACTTACGCCACAAATTTTTTGATTTGTTGCCAATGAGCACAACTAAAAATAAACGTCTCGTCTATTCCGGCGTTATTTAAGAAGTCGAGGGTATACTCCAGAAGCGGTCGATTCACTAACGGAACCAAAACCTAAGCATCGATTCAAATGATACAAACAGTTATTAGTAACAAAAAAGTTTTGTTTTGTTTGCAATCAATTTTGTTTTTTAAACTGTTATTTCATATAAAAAAAAGTTATAATTGACTCAACTCTTGGCTTCCGATGTGTTATCGGAGCGAAACGTGAGTTAAAACTATCGGCGATTATCACCGCTTGTATTACGTCCTCCTGTTTTACCGATGAGTCGATGGCAGAGATCTTCTTTGTTTTAGACATTATATTGACTTTTAGTTTAAAATTAATTAACAAAAACTCATTTTAATTAACTTTTATTCATAAATCAAATGACGAAAATTGAGAGCAATATTGTGTGAGAGACCATTGAGTTGGCGTCCGTTGCTATGGAAACGTCTCCCCTTTTATTTATTATATTAGATGTCAGATGGCGTTAGATATCATTATCGTATGCATTAGTAATCAAAGTTTTTCATTTAACCTAGCTTATTTGATTGCAGGAATCAGTTTTCTAATCACTTTGGCATTTAATGTTAAAAACATGTTGATTCACATATAATAGCTATCTCGTTTTGCGTCACAAACGCTTTACCTTTTTTTACACTTGAAAATTATTTTGATGATCAAGCTCATCGAGTAAAATGATTGCTATTAACCCTGTGCTAAATATGGGTAAAACTTTTAGTCCAATAAACAATTTTTAAATTGAATTTTCACTGAAGTCGAACGAAAAGCGATTGAATTATTGATAAAAATTTCTTTTGAAAATTTAGATGAAATCAAATTTGTTGACATATTTCCTAAGATTTCAATTTATTTTACTTTAGACTTATATTAGACTTATATTAAACTTAGACTTTATTTAGGTTTTACTCAATTGTGTGTTCACTGAAGCCTCAGTTTTTGTTATTTCGATGACATTTAATATATTATTTCATTTGAAAAGATATTGTTTGAGACTTTGATTCTTAACTTACGTATACGTGAGAGACAATACACGTCTCTCTATATTACTATCAGATCAATATTTATGAGTATTTTGTAATAATATTTACCAATACTTTTAGATAACGACGATTTCAATAACGGAAACTTAGGGTCAAATAAATCCAATTTCAAATAAAATTTGATACAATTTAACCTTGGTGACTTTTGATGACTCTGTTAAATTAAATATCCCCTCTTATTAAAGGCAAAGTTCAGTCGAAAAGACAAAAAATATTTCTTCAAATTTTCAAATTAAAAACTTAAAGAAACCTTAACATCAATTTTTAAAGATCAGATAATAAGTAAGCTCCTGGTTTGAGCTCCTGGTTAGTTGAGATTTTCTAATTTTAATCAGATTTTAAATTAATTTTAATGATTAAAAATAAATTGAATTGACACAGATCAGATCAAAACTTATAAATATTTGTCATACAATTCTAGTGTTGTTTTTATTGTTATTGAATTTTTTTGCTTACTTTTAATTATAGCTTTGGATTGGTTTCTAATTTTGAAGTTAAAAAAAAGTTTTCTCTCATTTCCTAAGATGTGATTGAATTGAGGTTAAAGTTATTTGTTTTAGAAGAGAGAAGTCATTGTGAATATCAAATATAATAAAATATTATTATTTATACATTTGCTTTGTGTCTATAGATTTGATTGATTGACAATATTATAGTTAATTATTATCATTTGATGATTTCATTTTATGCTAAATAACACATCTTTTTCACATTCAAAGTCGTTATTCTGCAGAATATCTTCTCAGAAAAACTTGTGATTCATTGAAAAATCTGTACTTACATCAAATGATTCATCATTTTTAAAGTGAAATCATTAGAACTAATGTATGTCTAAATTGCTATCGAAGTGAAAAGTTTTCTCAAAACTATTTTCATATTTTCTGACACAAGTCTCTACACAAGTCTCTACATGAGATAACTTGAATGAGATTTTGTTTTGATTTTTTATTTGAAAAGTTTTGTTAAACAAATTAATTTATAGCTAAATACAGATATAAGGTATTTGTCTCTCATTGAAAATTTGTTTGACATTTATTCGTATGATTTCAAGTGACTACTCATAACATTGAATGCTTTGATATAATAGTTATGTTAGGCTTTAATTCAATGTCATTCACGGCATAAATATCTTGAAAAACAAGATTTTTATTTCTCTCTTTTTAAGCGAAAAGTTATTAAAACACGAATTTCTTACAGAATTGTGAATCGATTTCTTCTCTTTTTTATAATAAATATTTTATATTTAAAAAAAATGTTTTAAATAAGTTTTTCATTCATTTTATTGTTTGTCAAAAATTGTTTTTGATTTAATATTTTATCTAAAAATGATTTTATGATTGAAACTACTTTTTTGTTTCATTTAAAAGTTGATATACGAAGTGAACATTAAATTGTCGTAAATGTTATAATATTCAGGTAATGGAAACATGGCTTCAATTTTCTAATCAATTTGTTTTATCTCTTAATAAATGAATTTTTTATTAGAAATGAATTCCTTTCGCGTATATTGTATTACATTTGATAAAAGGATTGCATAATGTATTGAATTCCTTAAGTTTTATCAGTTATGCAATGATGACAGTGGGCTGACAGATGGCTTACTGAGGGCTTACTTGACAGGACTAACCTTCCAATACCTGGTGCCTGACATTTGTGTGTAGAGAGAGGGAAAGGGAGGGAAAGGGAGACGCAAAATATTTTTGATTTTCGATCAAATTTATTGGCCATCAGTTGAGCTCATGATTTAGATCCTAAAAAGTAAGGCCCGGATAAGTACAGGAGAGGTAGAGGAGGAGTACGCCCTATAATTCTTAGAATCTTTGAACCCAAGAATAATAAAGAGGATGGGTTTGATGGGAGTACCAAGCTATATAATCAACTCCATGAATATTAATGATTCTGATCTCAAATTATTATCTATTCTTAGATTCAGAGCCTTTGAGTAATTGATTTTTTCTAGAAACTGACTCTCACTTTGTTTGAACTCTCATGAATTTTCATTAATCATACCTTGGTTACTGGCACCAAATAGAAATCCAGATCCTTTAACCCTCTATTTTGCAATTATAATGTATTTTGTTTTAGGAATTAAAGTTGAAATTCGAGTAATTTTGATGAAATTTTTATTGACTTCACTTTAATGAGTGACATATGCATTGATTAATGAGTTTTCAGTCAATAAATAGTGAGAAAGGAAACTTAAATTCACTTTCGATAGCGAATAGTGAAAAAAAAAACTTTTTGTTTGTTTGTTTGGATAGCAATTAATGTCTCACGTATTTCATCTAAAATTTTATTTTTCCATTTACTTCAATGCTATTAAAATTATCTCAACTCTGGTATAGAAGTCAATAAAATAATCATAAGATATATAATTCTTTTGAATAAATCATAGGATTTGATAAAATGCATAAAATATCTGTCATTTAGAAAAATATGATTTTTATATTAATTGACAGCTTTTGCGTTAAAATTGATGTTTCAATAAATAATTCATTGATTCTATAAAAGGGCTAAAAATTGTTGTTTCTAGGGAACAGTTGGCTTAAGAATTAATGAGAGCATATCTTCTGATCCTTAGTTTAGTTTTGTGGACAAAATTTGAGACGACTTTTGCGAGAACTGTTCAAAAGGATGTTAAACCTGAGCCTCGAAGTGATTATCTCTATGTTTGGGAAAGAGTTTCGTCAAAACTGTTTAAAAAGCGATCATTTGTTAGCTTCTCTCTCTCTCTCTCTCTCTCTCTCTCTCTCTCTCTCTCTCTCTCTCCCTCCCTCCCTCCCTCCCTCCCTCCCTCTCCCTCTCTCTCCCAGACCTTAAACCTGTGCCTTAAAATATATATCTGAATGTTCTAATTAACATTGAAAATAGGAAAGGCTTAAAAGTAGTGTATGTGTGCTCTTGAAATACAAGTTAAGGTGTATTCCGCCTGAAATCCTGTTGAGCTTTAATAGTGTTTTTTTCACAAAAAGTTTTTGTTTAAAAATAATGTGAATGAATGCCTACTCCTTAAGAACATAATTAACATTTAAATGCATTTATCATTGAATTGAATAATGTTTTCAAATAAATAATAATAAATAACAAAAAAAAGAGTTTTAAACAAAAACCAAAGGTTTTTAAAATAAATAAATTAAAAAAAAGTTTAACAAAAAAAGTAATTTTAAGAAAAACCTTTTAAATCTATAAATACTATGAAACGAAGATTACTATTGAAAGTCTATTTCGAAATATTAATAATTAATAATAAAATATATGAAAAACAGTAGTCTTTAAAAAGAGTTCATAACATTTATTACAAGTATTTTATCAAAAAACTTAACGACAACTAAAAATTGCGAAAAGTTTTTCTCCTTTACTGTGAAGTCGTCTCAAAGTTTCTTTTATTTTTCCATAAAATCAATGATAAGAGCCATCAGTTTTTAATAGGAGTCCTTTAATAGGACAATACACAAAATCATGGGCTGTCCAAACATTTGAGTTGTCAGTCTAGTGATTAGTGTTTTGGTATAAACTCTTTAACGCTGAGATACTACAAGCAGGTGCTTTGGGACTCAGGTGCTGCAACTTATTTTGTTAACTTTTTTCGTAGAAAGAGAGGGAGAAAGAGAGAGAGACTTTTTGATTTGCCTTTGAATTAAACTTCACTCTGAGCTCTCACTCTCTGTTCAAAGCGTTTAATAAGTTTTTCCATTATATGAGAGTTGAACTCAACTCTCTTAACAACAGTTTCTTAACAACAGTTTAGTCAATGTTTTGCTATTAATGTAAAAATATTTTCTAATGATATGTTATATTCCGGTTAATTGTCTACCGAAAGGCTGTTTTGTCGACTCTTATGTGTAATATAGACTGAAATGAAATTATTGTAATTTTTTCTTCTCGTGTTAGTCATAGTTCTCATAGTTTTTCTCATTTTGTTTCACTTAAATTAGAGTCAAAGTAAACCTGAAGTTCGTCTAAAATATTATTCAGTCAATTGTCTGAACCGAAAGAGTTATGTCGCAAACGGTTGAGAACCTGATCTTCAAACTTAAAGAACTGGAATTAGAAGAGAAGAAAATCAAAGGATTTAAATCCGAGATAATGTTAAAAGTGAAAGACATTGACCAACAGTTGGAACAGATCTCAAACAGAAGATCTTTGGCTTTAAAAGAACTGGAATTGGTTTACAGTAGTGATCAAAGTGAGAATGACTTCCAATCCCTGTCCAGTGAAAACAGTTTTTACCCGAAGAGCTCTGACATAGATTCCGATGAGTGGACACAAAAACGAAAAGAAAGAAGTGATTCCACGGGAAGTGATGTCGAAACCAAGAAAGTCAAGAGCAATGAAAGCCATTTGAATAAACGATTGTCGTGTGTCGAAGATGTCAACTCTTTTGATCAGCAAATGGTCAACAAATGTATCGATGAAATGGCTTTCATTGTCATCAAAGAAATTAATAACTCTGACAATCAGTTGAAGGATGAGTTCGAAAAGCTCTGCAAAGATCCAGAATTTGAGTCAATGGTAAAAGACTTGGAGAAGACAAAAGAGTCGCACCATATGCTGACTCAGACGAGCCCTTCCCTACTCTGTCGTTCGCACTCGACTGATGGCAATTTCAAAGAGAACGTCCCGCCATCGAATCGGGTCCGACGAACCTCTTCTAATCGGTTCCGTTTCGATCAACAGAACCTCTCGTCATATAAGTCAGACCAGAATGTGATCTCTCAGCCAAGTCTTGTGCCGTCAAAACTACTTAGAGGTAAGAAACTTCTCTCGAGTCTGTTGTCGGAAAAGCAGACCATCGATGAGAAGCGGGAAAAGTCATTCTCCGAAGTCGAGACCATTTCCAAGGATTTCAAAAAGAATTTCTCGTTTTGGGAGAAGAAGACAACCGAAGCCCTCCTCGAAAATAAGCGTAACTCGAAAATTGTTGTCGGTGTTTGAGCTCCGGGTTATTTTATCTTTTAGTCATTTGTATCATATTTATAATTATTTGATAATTCATAGGCTTTACTCTCATATTATATTACATAATAATTACAGCGATTTTGTAGAAAATTATCTTAAAATTACAAATATTTTAATGAAAAAAATCTATGTTTTTAACCCTTTTAAAAGTTGTTCAACTTTTTAAACACTTATTTAAAACAAAAAATTCAATATTTTTTAACACTATTCTGAATATCTAACGAATTTTTTGAAGAGATAATAAAAAATTCATGAATTGAATAATTAATTGATTGGTTTCATTAACACATTATCTCCTGGTTTTGATCCACTGTTTTGTCAGATCAGATGTCAATTAATTCAATTGAAATTTATTGGGTTAGAGAATAAGGACTCCGAACCAAACTTTTTATTTTTTTTTATGAATTTTAATTAAATTATTTTTTGATTTAATTTTGAAAAAATCGATTGAAATTCAATTTATATTTAGCCCTTATTTTTGTTCATCGATCAGGAAATGAAAGTTTCTTTTTGTTTATTTGAATTTGTGTTAAACTGAATCAATATTCTGTTATCTAATCACAAAAATTAAGTTATGAATAAACAGTGAATGCCTTCACATAAAACTTGAGGTCTGATATTCAAGAGCTAAGACTTTTGAAAGATGAGTTGCGTTACTCATAGCAACGCAGCCCTAAGACATGGACATACATATCGTTGCCATTAATTTATTTTTAATCATATAATGCCTTAATATTAGTAAACAAGAAATCAATAAATAAATCGCTTGAAGTCACTCCACATTTGAGTTTAGATATGCTATGAATAGAAGTGAAAAACTTTTTTAATAACGGAATAAATGATTCAAATTCTGGTTTAATTGGATTTTATTAAACATTTTTTTTCTGATTGATTACAACGAATGACATTCAGATGAAAACTAAATAGAAATTTGAGTTTCTATTTGAGAGATGAGAACTAAACTCAAAAAATAACTCTTTTTTTGTCTTATTTTCCAAAAAAATTGAAAAACGTTTTGGACATTGAACTCAACCATTGATTAAATGTTTGAGATATGACTAAAACTGATGGGAGTTTTCACTCAGGCGTCACTCAGAGCGGCCACTCCGGGCAACACCTTTCCCTCGAGTAGTTCAAGACTAGCGCCGCCACCAGTGCTGACGTGACTTACTTTGTCTTCAGTTTTCCATTTGGCACAACAGGTCGCTGTGTCACCGCCACCGATGATAGTTGTGGCGCCTCTCTCAGTGGCCTCAACCACAGCATCCATAACTGTTTTGGTTCCCTTCGCAAAGTTCTCCCATTCGAAGACACCCACCGGTCTATTGACATAAAACAGAGGCAAAACATTACAATATTTGAGTCAAACCATAATTTTCATAATTCAATACCCGTTCCATATTATGGTCTTTGCCCTTAAAATGGGTTCTTTGAATTGTTCAACAGATTTGGGTCCGCAGTCGAGGCCAAGATGTCCGGCGGGTATACCCGACTCGACAGTGGCCTCACTCACAGTCGCGTTCTCATCGAACTTATCTCCGATAATGAAATCTAACGGTAAATGCATTTTAACGCCGTTTTTGTTGGCCTTTGACATCAATTCCTCGACAATGTTAGCCCCTTCCGCGTCGTATAAAGAGCTCCCGATTTCCATATTCGTGAGTTTCTTGAGGAAAGTGAAGGCCATTCCGCCAACGATTATCATTTCATTGACTTTGTCCAACAAATTGGTAATCAATTGTATCTTATCCTTAACCTTAGCGCCGCCCAAAATGGCCAAAACGGGTCGTTCGGGTGTTTCCATAACTTTTGCAAAATATTGTAATTCCTTTTTCATTAGAAAACCGGCGGCTCTTTGGGGCAGTTTTACGCCAACCATCGAGGAGTGGGCTCTGTGTGCGGTCCCAAACGCATCGTTAACGTAAACGTCTCCTAATTTTGTGAGACTCGCTCTGAACGCATCGATTGCCGGTTGGGAGGCCTTTGTCTTATTGCCCGACGGATCCACTCCTTTGCCCTCTTCTTCGACGTGAAAGCGAAGGTTCTCCAAAAGGATAACACTTCCAGTGTTTGGGTTAGAACAGGAAGACTCGATCTCTGGTCCGACGCAGTCGTTCAAAAAAGTGACGTTACAATTGAGAAGACGTCCCACTTCTTCAGCCACAGGTCTTAACGAGTATTTCTCGACACGATTGCCGTCGGGTCGACCCAAATGAGACATAAGGACAACGCTTTTGGCCTTCTTTTCGATGGCATACTTAACGGTGTCCAATGCGGCCACAATTCTCTGGTTATTAGTTATCTTCTGGTCTTTCATCGGGACATTGAAGTCAACCCTAAGACACAATATATAAGACATAAATCAATAATTGTTTTTCATTCAAAAACAAATCAAATTGAGATAACACTCACCGAATCAGAACTCGTTTTCCGTTCAAATCGAGTGAATCGATGCTTAACTTCTTGAGAGACATACTTCCAAACAGTTTTGACAATAATTTTATTTTAATTTTTTATTAATTTTAATTGAATTTCAATTAAATTGTGATTTAAGTGACGATAAGACTGAGAGCCGGCCTTCACTTCACAATACAACACAGTCTGCGATTTTTACTGAAGGTCAAGACATGCGCACAAAATATATTAAATGTCATTCAATATTACAACAGTAGAGTACCTCTACTTTCATTATAAAGTTACGTAAATAGGGGTCAGACTCTGTATAAACAATAGCGGGACAGACAGGGATTTCCCAGAGAAATAACTGAGAAATGCCCTTACTCGATTTACTCGATTAATAAATGACTTGATGTTGGCATATTTATCAACTTGACATGCTTACAATAGCTTACAATAGCCTATGCCTCGACACAATCAATAAGAGGCACAATATTGAGAGCAGTTTTCATTACAAACAATTCAATGAATGAACTTGGTTGTTTTCAGGATAATTTTGAGAATAATTTATTTTTTTCCTGCTGCCAATATCTAAATTTATCATGGTAAAATTCATATGACTTTTTGTTGCATATCTTGTTATTAATATCTCAATTGTTTTGTGTTTTTTTTGTAATGAAATTCTTTGGATTAAAACTGATTTCTATTTTAAAGTTATTTTTAGTCTTAAGAAAAGTCATTAAAAGCGTTACTTAAAGTGTGTGAAAATTTTTATCTTTTTGTCGACAACTAATCGCTTTATAAATAGTATTGTTAGTCAACTGTTAGTCAACCACTTATTAACGCCCACTAATTGAGACAATATTTTAATGATAGCGAAACTAATTTATCAAGACAAATTGAATTTACACTTATCTCCTCGTATTACAACACTAATTATTTTTAATTTCAATGGAAATTGTTTTACTCTATTCTAATATTTTATGAATTTATGAAAAAAATGCATTTAAATGAATGTTTATTAAAGGAAATTAGTTTTGGATTAATTGCTCTTTTTTTGGACAAAAATAGATTCAATTAATAAACATTTGATTCTCATTTGATTTTGAAGTCTCTGAAAAATCTATTGAATTAATGAATTTTTTGGTAAAATCTATAAAATATCAAAAGGTGTTGAATCCCACACTTATTATTTCAATGAATGATAGCAATGTGAGTACCATGGTCAGCAATGCTCAAATTCATTCAAATATTTGTGAATCTAAGGCTTACGTCAATAGTTTGACGTCTCATCAAAATACAGCATTTGATGTAATACTCAGCCAATAGACAGACTCTGATTCATTGAATAGCATTTGTGTTGTGTTTTGATGTAAACAAACAAATGAAGACTTAAAGCCAATTGAATCAAACCATTAAACCATATAATCATTATCTCATTTCACATATAATTCGCGTGAGTTTCAGATCAATTCATTTCTTGTCATTCAATAAATTTATTGCTATTTTTGACTCAAATTGAAATCAAATTACAATTTGTTTATTAAAATCAGTGATTAATTGTTGGAAAGGATAATGTCGTCAAACAATTGGTCGCCGAACGCATCAAATGTCCATAACATGAGTGCTTACAATGTGTCCAAAGAAATGATGGCTCCGTTTCAGTCGACAAACACAACGGATCCGACAATGAGTGGCGGGAATGCAATTATGCCGACCTCTCAGATTGAAATGACACTGTCGTGTCGTAATCTCATGAATAAAGACATTTTGTCGAAATCTGATCCCTTCTGTTTGGTTCAGATGAAGGACTCCTGGAGTGACAAGTTTTATGATATCGGAAGGACTGAAACAATTAAAGATGATTTGAATCCAGAATTTGTTAAGAAGTTTGTAATCGATTACAACTTCGAAACCGTTCAGAAGATGCGGTTCGAGGTCTGGGACATCGATCCCGAAAAACAAGAGTTTTTGGGTTCTTTCGATACGACTCTCGCAGATATCGTTGCCTTCTCTGGCCGTCAATTCGTTGGCAAACTGACGGGCGTTCCTCATATGGACGGAAAGATAATTATTGTGACGGAAGAGTTGTCATCTTGCAAACAAATAGTTCAAATGCAATTCAGAGCCGAATCTCTTTCTAAAAAGTCTTTTCTCTGGCAAAACGACCCGTTCCTAGTGCTGTCCCGTTCTAACGAAGACGGAACCCATACAGTGGTGACGAAGAGCGAACCCGTCCGCTCCACTCAGAATCCCCTTTGGATGCCAATAACGATGAGAGTCAGGACTCTATGTAACGGAGATTACGACCGAACCATTAAAATCGATTGCTATGACCACAGATCCAGTGGTGATCACAAACTGATTGGTTCTTGTCATACAAGCCTTCGACAGATATCTCTGGGACCAAATGAAAACAAGTATCCGCTCATAAACCCCAAAAAACAGAAGCAAAAGAGTAATTACACGAACTCTGGAACCCTTTCACTCAATTCGATTGCGATCTCAGAGGAGATAACTTTTTTGGATTACATCCGAAGCGGAACTCAAATGCATTTTGCGGTCGCCATAGACTTCACGGCATCTAACGGTCCCCCAAACGATCCCCAATCGCTTCATTTTCTCGACAAATATGGAGTTCGTCCCAATCCTTACGAAATAGCCCTCAGAAGTGTCGGTGAAATCATTCAACACTACGATAGCGTCGGAATGTTTCCCGCGTTTGGTATTCATTAGGAATTAATTCGGAATTTATTCTAATCTTTAAAATAATTTTCAGGTTTTGGGGCAAAACTTCCGCCAACAGGAGAAGTGTCGCATCAGTTCCCACTTAACGGCAATATTTCACATCCGTATTGCAGTGGAATCCCGGAAATACTGGATCACTATAAGAGCCGATTGGCTTCAGTCACTCTCTACGGACCGACAAACTTCTCAAACGTTATTAACAACACGGCGTCGATCGCCAGACAATTCCAAGACGGGAAGCATTACTTTGTTTTGTTGATCATAACGGACGGCATTATCTCTGATATGCAACAAACGAAGAACGCTATCGTAAACGCCTCCCGACTCCCGATTTCCATAATAATAGTCGGCGTCGGAAACGCAGACTTCGCGGCAATGAATGAATTGGATTCGGATGATATCCGCCTCCAAGTGGACGGCAAATACGCGGAGAGGGATATCGTTCAGTTCGTACCAATGAATAAGTATTTGTCACAAAACAAGTCATTCGTCAGATCTCAGGCAGAACTCGCTAAAGAAGTTTTGGCCGAAATTCCCGAACAAATGACAGGATATATGAAATCCAAAGGATTTAAACCATTGATTACCCAATCAGTGCCAACACAGCAAACGATTAATTCTCAACCAAAGCCAAACGCACCGCCGGTTTCAGCCCTTTCATGAAATAATTCCCTTTCGAATACTCTTTACTCTAATTATTTCAAAACTTAAATATCTTTTCATTGATTTTACAAATATTTTATTCAAATATCTCTATATCTCTACTCTTATGAAATACTTCTTTAAAATATAATTCATTTCAGTTATTATTTAATACTTTTTTTTAATAAAATTATTTTTGGTATTTGTTTTGTTTCACAATATTTTAATAATTGTTATCTAATACTGAAAGTTAATTATCGCACAAATGTATTGTTTTTGTGACTGAATTGAATAAAAATTAAAAGACTTTAAAATCAAATATATTTTTTACAATTATTTGAACCCCAATAACAGTGAATCCCTTTCGTAACTAATTCTTACAGTATTTCAGTATTTCATAGTTTTTTGAATTTATTTAAAATGTGATGCAATTGAAGGCTAAGTATTGCACAGACTCTGTGTTTATCACTCAACTGATGATCACTTGTTGTAAACAAAAACATTATTTCAATATTAAAGTGAAATGTTTGACAACTGATTGAAATGTCTTCAAACAATTGGTCGCCCAACAGATCGGGACATAATTTGAGTCCAATGAATGTCTCAAATGAAATGATAGCTCCGTTTCAGACATCAACAACTGATCCCAATATGAATGGGGGGAACGCAGTGATGCCGACCTCTCAGATTGAAATGACCCTCTCGTGTCGTAATCTTCTGAATAAAGACATTTTGTCGAAATCTGATCCCTTTTGTTTGGTTCAGATGAAGGACTCGTGGAGTGAAAAGTTCATAGAAATTGGAAGAACTGAAACGGTTAACGACAATCTTAACCCAGAATTTGTCAAAAAATTTGTAATCAGTTATAACTTCGAAACCGTTCAGAAGATGCGGTTCGAGGTCTGGGACGTCGATCCCGACGGCAAAGAATTTTTGGGACAATTCGAAACAACTCTCGCAGATATCGTCGCCTTCTCTGGCCGTCAATTCGTTGGCAAACTGACGGGTATTCCCAACAGAGAGTGCGGACAACTCATTATTGTGACCGAAGAGCTCTCGTCGTGCAAACAAATAGTCCAAATGCAGTTCAGAGCCAAATCACTCACAAAAATTTCTTGGATTTGGAGGAATGACCCCTTCCTAGTGTTGTCCCGTTCTAACGAAGACGGGACGTACTCAGTGGTGATGAAGAGCGAACCGGTCTATTCAACTCAAAACCCCCTTTGGATGCCAATAACGATGAGAGTCCGGTCCCTCTGTAACGGAGATTACGACCGAACCATTAAAATCGATTGCTATGACAACAGATCCAATGGTGACCACAAATTGATCGGTTCTTGTCATTCAAGCCTTCGACAGTTATCTCTGGGACCAAATGAAAACAAGTATCCGCTCATAAACCCAACCAAACAGAAGCAAAAGGGATACAAAAACTCAGGTTTTGTTGAATTGAATTCAATTGGAATCACAGAAGAGATTACTTTTTTGGATTACATCCGAAGCGGAACTCAAATGCATTTTGCGGTCGCCATTGACTTCACGGCATCTAACGGTCCGCCACGAGATCCACAATCGCTTCACTTCCTCGACATATACGGTGGTCGACCCAATCCCTATGAAGTGGCCCTAAGAAGTGTCGGTGAAATCATCCAACACTACGACAGCGCCGGAATGTTTCCCGCATTCGGTAGTCATTTATTTATTTGACATTTATTTTAAACTAATTCTTGAATTCAGGTTTTGGGGCAAAACTTCCGCCAACTGGTGAGGTCTCACATCAGTTCCCTCTTAATGGCAATCCTTCGCATCCGTATTGCAGTGGAATCCCGGAAATACTAAACCACTACCGAAACCGATTGGCTTCTGTCACTCTCTACGGACCGACAAACTTCTCGAACTGTATTAACAACACGGCGTCGATCGCCAGACAATTCCAAGACGGGAAGCATTACTTCATTTTGTTGATCATAACGGACGGCATTATCTCTGATATGCATCAAACGAAGAACGCTATCGTAAACGCCTCCCGACTCCCAATTTCCATAATAATAGTCGGCGTCGGAAACGCAGACTTTGCGGCAATGGATGAATTGGATTCAGACGACGTTCGCCTTCAAGTGGACGGCAAATACGCGGAGAGAGATATCGTTCAATTCGTTCCCTTAAATAAATTCCTTTCGAGAAACGGCCCATTCGTGCGATCGCAGGCAGACCTCGCAAAAGAGGTTTTGGCCGAAATTCCCGAACAAATGACCGGATATATGAAGTCCAGAGGCTTTAAGCCGATAGTCTCACAAACAGTGCCAACCCATGACTCAGTCCCTTCCGAGTCCTTTCCAAACGCTCCCCCATTTTCCCCCAATTCCTGAAATAAAGTATTTTATGAAAATTTTTACTCTCAATGTAACCAAACGTGTCATCAATTATACAAATATTTGTCAAATTGTTTAATAACTCTTCTCTACTCTTTTACCAAATATTAAGTCCTTTTGATGTAAAGTCATTTTTCTCTTTGTTTTTCTCAATATTTTAATTACTGTTAAGAAATGTCTAAACAAACAAAAGTTATTTATCGCACACTTCAGACAAATTGTAATATATTTGTCCCAAAAATAAAGCCAAAACCCAATCGTTTATTAAATTATAAGAAATTTCAGACAAAATTAATTTTATGACTAATTTATTGACAATTGAACTGATAATTGATAACTAGATTACTATTAATTTAATGATTATTCTATCAATTCTATAGTTTAATGAAATACTGATGTCTTCCGTTGTCTGTCATCAGAATCTTTTCCGTTGAGTATTGCTTTCAGTCTGTTCCAGGATTTCCAACTAAAAGACAATTCAATTAATGTTTTATCAAAGGGTTAAAGGAATGCCTTATTACACGATTTCCTTCGAGATAATGGGTCTTCTGTTTGAGACAATCCCTCATTGAGTCTTCATTACCGTATTGAATGAATCCGTGTTTCTTCGAGAGTCCCGTCGTTTTGTCCTAAATATCAAATTATTGTCACATTTTATATATCAATGAATTGATTGAAGACATACGAAGATAACGATATGTGAGACGACTGGTCCGAATTGGGAGAAGTATTCAAAGAATTCCCCTTTTGGACAACAAATCATTAAATTAAGACAAATGTCATAAATAATGGATAGACTTACTCTGTCCTATAGTCCAGGGTATGTTTCCCACAAATATACGTCGCGATAATCTGAATGCCATTGTATTTGAAGACTATTTTTTGATAATTAAAAGTAATTTTGATTTTATAAACAAAAGTCAAAATCTGATGAAATGAATGGACGAAACACTTATAGCGTTACTATTTATGTGAAGTTTGAAATTTTTTATACCAATTGAAAACCTATTAAAGGGTTTAGAGTTCTGACTCAAAGCTTAACGCAATTTGTGAACAACTTCTAAAACATGTGCTGAAAGTTTGTAAACAATTTTTTTTAATGCTTACAAAAAAGTGATTATTTTTAACGAAAGAATGTCTTCCCTGAAGAATATTCGTCCGATTTTTGTTTGTTATAAACATATCAACAGATTTTCGTTGAAATCCATTAAAAGTAATATAACTTTTTCGGCGAACCTCAGACTCAAAGAAGTTTCAAAAATACCGAAACGTTTTCTATCGGCTCAAGAATATGCTCGGGAGAGGAGTTCCAGCGATTATAACAATCGGTGGCCATATCTCACAAAACCATTTCTTTTTAGTGATAAAGAGAATCAAATGGCGTTTAAGATAATTGACTCACTTTTGAGACAAAATCAGATACAATGGAGTGAAGAAAAATCTGGAATTGATCCGAAAACTGATAAAATCCTAAATGATTTCTTTTCGATTGACCATGATAACTTTAGAGATCATTCATTTCAAATCATAGATTTGGTTAAAGTCATCAAAAATTTGAGTTTAAAACAATTATCAGATATTATTGAAGTTACGACCAAATGGCCGATAGATTGTAAACCATTTGATCCGTTGTTCTTCAAATTGTGGTCAACTATTGACGAAGAAGTGGACAATAGATTGAAACGAATCCATTTCAGTGACAATAATGAGATTCTTCGGTATCTTTATATTGGAAATCAATTTTATCGGATAAGAGTCGCAAACATTTGTAAATTCAATAATAGTTTAGTCAATAAATTAAATTCTCCGGACTTTGAACTGAATAAGACATCACTTCTTCATCTAATGTTTTATCAGAATCTTCACCGAAAAATAGACCGAAATATTTTGGCGTCACTTCTCAAACGATGCGAAACTCTTTGCAGTGATATGTCTTTGGAGGAAATCGGAGTCATTTGTATGACTTTCTTCAAGACTGACGTCAAAATGACCGACGATTTGGCCAAAAGTGTGGTCTTCAAGACATTGACAGACGTTTCCGAAGAGACGAATAACATAATCAGAGTTGCGATAATCAAAAGTCTTCGGAAGACAGTACACCACAAACTTCAGCCACAAATCAGACAACTTTTGGATGAAATGAAAAAATTGGGGAATAATTCAGAGTTCACTTTAGCTCATTTAAGCAATTTGATGTCTACCGCCTGTATATATGATCCGGATCTTATCGCTCAGGTAACAGATAAGCTGTGGTCAGATCCGATGTCTTTCCGTATTAAAGATGTCGAACGGATTCTGTTGTGTTTGTCGACATTCAACACGGATTTGGATCACAAAAAATTGGAGTCTTTTTGTGATGTTTTGCACTCAAAGTCAGAAGAGTACGAGTTTTTTCAGTACCCGACGTGTGTTCTCAATATTCTTCACTATCTATCGATTGTCGAAATATATCCGAAGCCTATTATTGAGAGATGTTTTGAAAAAGAATTTTTCGCTAAAATTATGAGTAAGTCTTCATTTGTTTCCGGTTTTCATCAAATTTAATGTATTTTAATATATTATTTGACAGAGACTTCAAAAATCGATTATCAGATCCATTTGTTGACTATAAATACCGCCCTTTCTATTGAAAAGTACGAAGAATTCAAAGAAATCCTTTTACCACCGGATCGGGTCTATCGCTACCACAGATGGGTTTTGACTCAAGAAAAGAAGGGTTTGGATTATATCACCAAAAAGGGGTCTCTCAAGAACTCTATATATTTGGGTCTTCAGCCAGAGTTCAAAAGACGGGTCCAATTGGTTCACATCTTTCCCTTCAGAAGCTATCCATTGATTGTTATATTCGACGAACAGAACAAACGATTCTCTTTGAGTGACAAAAAAGAATTGAAGGCAAATATGTTCGACAATTGTGTTGTCATTTATCTGTTGGACATTCAAGACTACGCAGTGGTCGACACAATAGTCAAGGGATTCAATCGGATGGAGATGAGACTACTCCAGAAGTTGGGGTTCAAAGTTGTGGCCATTCCTTGGCATTATTTAACCTGTTTTAACAGATCCAGAGCGCGAAGAAATAGATTTATCGATGAAATCAAAAAAGTTTGGCCACAATTTGTTATTTGACTTTAATCTTGTGTTCAAATAATTCAAATAAAAATCGACTCAATTCTGAATTAATCAAAACTCTATGAAATTCTTTACGAATAGTTTTTAATAAGAGATGGCGTTATAGTCAACGCAAATGTGTTTTATTACTGCAATCCATAAACGTTTGAATGAAATTCAATTAATTTATTCAATAAATAAAATGAAATAAAACTAAAAATACTTTTTTGAGAAATTGTTTTTCACTCTTTTCTAACACTAGTATTGAATTAATAAATAATTTATTTAAACTCTAATTAAATTTTCAACACAACAAACACCTGATTGAACCTCCAGTCCCTCCCCTTAGAGACCTCCAAAGCCTCAATCAATCGAAACGATAGTCATTTAGCTTTTCGTCGGTATTTTGTTAGCAAAACATTTAATTAAATAATTATTTCTTGATTTGAATCTCGATTTTTGAAAAAATGCTTTTGAATTATATTATAATTATTATAAAAAACATTTTATTATATTTAATGATTTGATTGGTTTTTAATTGTAATATCAGTTCAAAAGGAAAAAGGGTTGAAATGCCTTTCTTTATGTGGTCTGAAAACTCTGAGAACTAAAACTTTTTCTTCAAACTAAAGACTCTCTGCAACTGTTTTGTTGAAAAACAGATCAGATATTAATTACAATTCATTAAACACATCAATCAATTGATTGTAATTTTAAGGAAAAACTGATTCATCAAAATATCTAATAAATGACAGAATAATAAATTAAAGATATTTTGTTATTCATTGAAAGAATAATTTGTTGGGAGAGAGAGAGAGAGAGAGAGAGAGAGAGAGAGAGAGAGAGAGAGAGAGAGAGAGACATTTGAGTGATTGTGCGCTAAATTATATTTGTTTTCTGGTTTCGGGTTATATTTCTCTGAAAAGTCAGAGGAAATAGAGTTTATGGGCGGAAAAGAGTCTTAAGAAACGGCAAAATGAAAGTTAAGAATAGAAACGGAGAATATATTTCAATATCTGCGCGAAAATTGAGACAAACGTGTAATTACGAGAAGCACTGGTATTATGATTTGGGGTCCAAATGAACGAAAAACGCATTACTATTTGGAGTCAAAACTGTAGTACCTGTGCTGTGCTGTACCTGATTTCTAAAATTGATATAAGAAGTACACAAATGGCATGACTTTACGCTTAACACAAACTACTGTTCGTTATAATGGAGAACATAATAGAAAAGAAGTCCTTATTTTAGAGGCCATAAGTCAACAGCTCGTGAACTGCATAAGAGTCGATAGGGACTGCCATAGGACTGCACTCTATTAAAAGTTTAGTTATTTGGAAGAGTTTGAGATCACAAATCACTTGCAGAAAAAGAAACAGAGTATACATTCAATTGATGGCTACGTTTTGCAAGTTTTCAAGTGATTTAAATCAGCGATCAGTTGAGTAAATACTGTATAATCTGTTCACGAATTCCTCATTTATTATGTTCTGTATCTCTAAAAACATTTTTGTGTTTCGACTTTCCCTCTGCTATTAAACACACTTTGTTTCACATAAAAGACATTTTTCACATTTTTTTCTGTCCTATTGTCCAAAACCAACAGATTGTTAGTAAGAGGAGTTACCTAACGATACAAACATTTCTACACCTTTTCTCATATCAAGTGATTTCTATTTAACTGAAAAAATGCGAAATTTTTTTCAACCGACAAAAAAAATTGAATGTAAGGTAAGATTGCGTCCGACTCTGCAAATGTCTCTCTGAGCGCACCTTCTCTTTAAGCAAAGTCCAGGTGCTGTCAATAGTGACCTTCATTTATACCTAAATTTATGGAAAGCCTAATAGTGTTGAAAATAGTTTATCTCTAACTCAGCTGTCGATCCAATAAAACATTTGAATCAAAAGTACAACTGTTGTGAAGGTCTGTCAGGTCTGCCCTCGTCATCTGTTGTGGGCCACCTGTCCCTCATATAATTTAAATAGAAGTTCTCTCGTAATACAAGTTAACCGTCGTTTCCCTCTTCCTCTGAAATGGTCTCAACATTGGGTCTCATTCTTTAAACGGAAGTTTTGCTTAAAAAGAAAAAAAATCGGAGGAAAACACAAAAGAGTTTTTTCATTCATAAGTTTTTTTTGAGAATTACTTTCAGACTCATTGGTTGAGTATAAGAACTGGCATAGAGTTGGCCCACAACTGAGAACTGAACCAATGGTTCACTTGATGTTGAATCAGAGCCTCTATTTGAGTGAATAATTCAAATATTTGGGGAACCAGTCATTGATAGGATTAAAGACGAGTCACATATTGAAGTACTGGGAAAATGATAGTAAAGTACTCGGAATCTCTCAATAATTAACTTAAATTCTCGTTTATGTCTCACAACAGGAAGTCTATTGACATTGAATTCACAGAATATTTAAATTAAAACATTCAAACATTGCCTCAAATTCTAAATAAAGTCTTCATTTATTTGAAAGGCTCTCCAATTTGGGTCTCAATTGAAATAATGAATAAATTAATGAATGAATTGAATTCATTCCCCATTAAAGTGAATCAGCGATCGATCAGATATTAAACGTATAATAATTGGATAAAACATTTGTTCAACAATTCAACCGATGAGAGAGAGAGAGAGAGAGAGAGAGAGAGAGAGAGAGAGAGAGAGAGACCGGCAGGTCTTTTACCAAAAAAATCTTAATTCAATGGTTAGACTAAACTTATGCCTAACTTTTTCTGTAGACTCACAATCAATAAGTACACCTCCATTGCCACCATTGCCGGCACTACCATTCCCTCCACTGGCTATGCATTCATTGCCTCCATTGCACTCTTATTTTTGTGCACTGCCTTTACTGAACCTGTGCTCAATTCACTGCTCATACATATGATGAGAGATGTGGACCGACTGGTTTGCCGGCGCACAGAGTTATCAATGAATTTGAGGATCATTTACTGTTTGGCAGAAAAAAGTGTTGCAGAGTTGTCACTACGTGTCTGTCCTATTGAGTTATGCTGTGCTGTTCTGTTTGTTTGGCCGCAGAACGCCTTTCGCTAATTCAGTCCCAAATATTTGGGATTCAATAGAAAAGCGCGAGAAATGGTCTTCCAATGGAGAACCGCATAAAAAATAGAGTGAACTCAACTGACATTTAAAAAAGGGTTGGCTTCATGTCTGGGCACACATTTGTGTTTGCGCTTGAGATGAGTGAATCATTAAATGTCTGAACCGATCGATCGCTTACCAGTTGAGAGACGACTACAACATAACCGAAGCCAACACTCTATTGGTATCTATGGTTACGTTAGAGTGTCTGCAAAATCGGTTCAAATATAGCACTTATTTGAATAAATAAATCACATGACACACAACCGACACAATTAAGGCTCAAGAAGTTTAGACTTCAACCAAATTAGACAAAAAATTATTAGACAGTTGTTTAGTGCTTCTGCTCTACGCATACCAAACGATTCTTAACTGATATGGTAGCGCACCGGCAATAGGCACCGGCACAGCACCGGCACTGCCTTTTGCCACCGATTACCTACTATTGCCTAACCATAAGTATGGCTGTTCTCCGGTCTATCAAATGATTTAATCATCGATTGAATACAATTCTAATTAATTTTCGTCAAATTTTCCAATTAGTCGGCCATTAATCTACGCTCACGTCGAGCACAACTGTCACTCCGACTCACTCTACAGACTCTTTCCGCTCATTAAACACTCAACTCTTTCTACGAAAGAAAAAAATTTTTGCCTTAATTCTACTCATTCTTTGTTTTGGATGAGGAGAGCCCTCACACACAAAAAATAACAATTCTTTAGTTATATTCTGTTCTCAATGTCAGCCAGTTTTCAATGTCTGGCTATTGCTCTCTGAACACAAAAATTGCGTAAAGGACTACAAAATCGGTATTATTTATAGCAGTAGTAGTGCTCGCAATTCAATAAAAAAAACTCTTTTTTTTATTTTGAAGGCCAAACAGTCTGAACAGAACAGCCATAGCCTGAAAAACTTGTATAAAAAATGTTGATCTCAACCCTTTTATATACATTCTGAGTGAATGTCTGATCCCAATCTCGATTAGACTAACAATTATTATGTTATGTAATATTGAATTTCGTATTTTCCTCCGCAAATACGTCTGACTCTGGAGTCAAAACTCTGATAAGAGTTAAATAGTTATGGATTTTAAGCTAATATTTGATGACATTTGGAATTTCAAGAGTTTTTTTTTCATAGCTATTGAGAGGCGTTTTCGTTCAAACTATGGATAAATTAAATGCATTTTTTTCGTATGCCTTCCAATCGTTGCAATAAAATGCCTAAAAGTCAATCCAATTAGAAATTATTTCTCTATTTATGTGGAAACTCATACAGCGGTAGTCAGAGGACATGGCTATAAAAATAGTGATGTTTTTTGAAGTTTTTTTTTCCAAAACTATTCGTGAAATTGGCGAACGGATGAGCGCTTGATTGGAGTCGGAGTCAAAACTAGTTTAATAGGCAATAGTCAGGACTCAAACAGTTTTCTGGATGTCATAAATGGGTGCGTTTTGTAGGCTCTCTCACAAAACTCTTCAAACGTATGGCATTTAGCGACGATAGCACAGCATATATTGGTTTAGTATTTGTGACTCGAAGGCAAAGGAGGAGTAATGACCGAAATTCGGATGAATTTTCGATTAGCTTTAAAATCAAGTTCAGAGTCAGAGTCCACTCCAATACATGTGAAAAACAAAACTTGTATTTCATTCAAAGGAATTTCGGAGGCATTTCTCTCGACTACCTTTTAGGGACATTTCTTATACCTATCCTCTAATCTCTCAAATCATATAAAGCTGTGAACAAATTAATGGACAGAAAATTGAAATTCAATTTGTATTTAATGCCAAAACCTTTACTGAGAGGTGTTTTCAAATGTTCGACAATTATTATAAGAGCCTCAAAGAGTAGAGTCATTTAAATTAGTTTAATCTGGTTGTGGCGACAGCTCTCATATCCTATCACCTAATGATCAAACACTAAATGCCTTTGGATTTGTGCCAATCATTTATGACTAGTCTATTGCAGGACTGGTAGACGAGAAGAGACACAACTGACTGTTTGGCAAATTCTGAAACTGAATCCGAGGTCTAAATGGAGAACAACTGAGAGAACGACTGATATCTTATAATTTTTTTTCTGCTATTAATTTGATTGAATACAAACAGTATTTAATGATTAAAAACAATTTCTTTGTTTTAATTTAGATTTTAATTTAGAAGATTTGCTATTTTATTATTGGACAGACCTCTGGTATTATTAGTTTATAGCCCACACTAACTGCCAGACGAGAGACAAATTAATTAGATTACAACCGTTTCGACAATTTTTCGCTCAATTATTCTGTTTTTGGTTCTTATTTTGGTTTTAAAAACTTTGATATAATTGGTATTAATTTATTCATAGCTATTGTCGGACAGGGATCTAATATAGAGACGAAACGATAAATTTATTCGTATATTAAACTCTGTTCTGAAAAATGTTTAGTTTTGAGAATTAATTTTTGAGAAATTAGATTAAATTTTATTTGAAATGCTTTGAAAAATAACAATATTTCAAATTCTAATAAAGTTTTATTGAGCGAAACCAACAACACATGATACCAGTCATTACGTGTGACAGCAGAGCACCGGTAGTAGTAGTGGTAGTGCTGTCGGTGCTCATGATTGCCACCAACAAAGCCAAACATAATGTCGGCTCAAATATGATTGAATGACGACAAGAGATGACTCTCTTTATGGTTATTATTGCTTTACAATGAATTTCACTGTTTTTTCATTAGAATTCATATGAATGTCAATGAATTGGGGGAACCGACATATATCGCAACCCATTCTTTATTTGATGAATAAATTCTTTTGGTTGTAAATAGAGTTTAGTATTATAGTAAAGAACTGGTTGTGTTGCACAAGACTATTATCGTCTGGCAGTGATATGCAAGTGAATGGGCGTATATCAGCTGATTAAATGGGTTCCCATCGCATACCAACTGATAGTAACGAGTGTTTAACAGTCAATAAATATAATTCATTTAAACCAATATTATATATGACTATTGAATATATGGATAGTTTGAGTGCATCACAATTGAATGCTATGTAATTATGTGGCGCCCGGAGTCTTACCGCTAACTTTTTTTTTGGATCGACTCAATTCACTGACAATAGTTTAGGGGAACTACACAACAGAACAACGGATCGCATCTAATCTCTTCACTATTTCAATGTAAAAATACCTGAAAACTGATAAACAAATGATAACTAATATTATTATTCGTAGAAACAATTTGCAGAGCTATCAGTTATACCACTATTTATGCAATAATTCTCTTTAAAATACAATAATATTATTTTTTTTCGCTTATTTTGAATATAATATTTGAATTCTTGTCTTATCTCTAACTTCTCTCTTGTGAATGACTTTTCCTTCTTTTGATCAAAAAGTCTATATTTGCGACAAAAAAAGAGTCACTCGAATGACAGTATATTTTGTTAGAGTTTATAATAAAAGCAGATATTGTGTCGATATTTAAATAAATGGTATTAACAGCGGTCTTATGGAGACAATCGTGTCATTCATCGAAATGAGAGGCTTTCGTGAGACAAATCAGATGAGCCCTTCATTTCAATACGAAATTTATTCCTAACAAAAAAATATTGGTCTACAAAACAGTACCGGTTTATGCAATCTATTAATATATAACAACACTATTTAATCAGAATATTCTCTTTTTATTGATTTTATACAATATTTCTCTCAAACAAAACATAAGTTTCACTTTTTTTTGTCGATTCTATTGATAACGCATTAGTTTTTTGAGGACAGTATTCATAAACCAATTTCTAAACTAATTTCCATAACATTACATCTCGTAATCAATAGTATTTATCTATTGATTAAATTTATATACAATTTGTATATAAACACATTTATATATACACAGAAAGTATTTATTATGTTCGCCAAACATACAACACATTTGACATTTCAAACCAAAAGTCATATGTTTTGCAATTGTTTGCAATCAATAATTGAAAAACTTTTGTCACAAAAAAACAGAAGTATTTTTGAATGATTTTTTTTGTTCCGGTGAAGAAAATTCCAATTTTATTTCAATTATCAAATAAATGGATGTTTTTGTTCCTCAAATTGCAAACACAAAAGTCGATTACGAGTTAAGAAGTCTTACCGAAGAGTATTCAGCGGAAGAAAAGTCCGATTATTTTGATTCAAATGCGATTCTAATTGACATTTAATGACACAACAAATGCGCTGTTTTTTTATTCAATAATCAAAATAAATATCATTTTTTGAGATAGAATTCAATTTTTATTTAATTACGAATTTCTTTCTGTACAACAAATTTTGTCTTCGTTTAAGAATTACATTAATTTTAAAGAAATAAATAACAAAAAAAAAATTCTGAATATTATTTCGTAAAAGTATTGAAATAAAAAATGAAATAAAATTCAAATAAAACAATGGATGAGAAGAGAACAGAATAGTTTAGTTTATTGTCGTTTAAGACAAATATTATTACCAGAAAAGAGGTGTTTCTGATTATAGGAGACGTTAATTTCAATGACCTTAACACAAAACTAATGGAACAGTTATTTCACTTCAATTATAATATTTGTTTCTTTAATTTTATTATATATAATACAGACTTATTTGATAACTAAAGCCAATAAAAACTTTACATTAATAGCGAAAAGTAATGTAATGTAAACCACAAGAAAAATGTTCTTACATTACATTTTACGACAGATTCAATACATAATTGTCTTCAAACTTGTATTCAATTTGTTTTATTTGCTCTCAAATCAAATGATGATTCAAATTAAAGTCAAACTAAAAATCAAAGTTTTATTCTCTTATTCTCTTTATTACTGAGAACTGGAAACACAGTAATCAGTTTTAATTTTAGTCTATAATATGGTATCAATTTTCAAAAAAATTTAATCTACTTTTCTATCATTAGTTTTAAGTTATAACTCATAGCCATTATAAGTGAGGAGTAGTCGTAATATTTTTTCCTATAATTTTCAGTATCTCTTTTGTAAACAAATATCTTATTTATCGAAAAATAACTATCGATTGAATCGGAAATAATTTAGTGATTATAGTATTGAATAGCTTTGAAATTATTCCTATAGTCTTCTCGTCCGACCGCACAGTTATCTAATGCCAGACGAGATGTCCATTGCATACAATTATTCATTAGTTTATCAGACAGTGAGTGACTGACAGACAACTAAAACTATTTTAATAGTAAAATAACAGATCGTCTAATGTTTGTATAACTAAAAACTTTAACTCTTAATCCGATCCTAATTTGAGACACCATTTGAATTATTCATTCAACAAATAGTACGTAAAAAGTAATTAATTAATAATTGATTTAATTAATAGTTTAAATAATTGACAAATCAATCAAATCGTAGGATAAATCACATGACAAAAGAGAGGGACAACTGAAAAATAATTGTTTTTTTTGTTGTCTTACAAATCAATTCAATTATATGTTAAATATATAGAAAAGAGTCGTTTAAAGAGTCGTCTGAACACACAATCAAAATCACATTTAGAATTGATATTAAAGATATGTCTATAATGTCTGCACTGAATGTTGGCTTCAATTATACAAAAAAAAAATCCATTCAATTGAATAAATTGAGACAAAAAGTCAGTCAAACAATTGATTCGTTCTTTCATTTATAGGTCAGTCAACAGAAAGCGTTTTCATTAAAAATTCACATTTTATACGATATTATTATAATTCCAATCAGACATAGAATATGTAAATAATGACAAAAAATATAGTAAAACAAGAGAATAATTTTCAACTCATTTTGTGAGCAAAAAACTACAATAAATGTAAAATTTATCGAATATTAATAGTATTTATAATAATAATTAATGGCTAACAGTTGTGGTGACAATTAATGAGACAAATATATATAATTCTATAGATGTTTATATACACTGATAATAGAAATAACAGTTTGTTTTTTTTATTGGATATTAATTTGAAAAATCATTACCAAATCATATGAAATATCATTTTCCTCGGATACTTTTCTATCAATTTTAATTCTCTACACAAATCTGTTTTTTAGCAAATATTTCAGGCAATCGTTTTGCATGTTATTTCAGATACAAATCAAGCTAGCAAAAATTATACATCTTTTTTTAATAATAATATAATTATTTCATACGTTTGACGCGTTTTTATGTTATATTATTCAAAATCGTTTTCATTTGAAAATCATTTTTGTTTAATGTATTGCAAATTTGTTTCCAAAAAATTTGTTTTTATATATCATATAATAATAATATAGTTATTTATATTCCCTTTTTATTTATCCCTAGAATTGTATTTTTCACTACACTTTTTGCTATCAATTCACTAAAGCCTGCATTTTATTTAATATAGTTTTGTGTTATCAGTGAAAAAAAAGTATAATAATTAACGCTTGGATTGCAATTGTATTCAAAAAATGCATTTATTATTATTATAAATATATTACAATATAATGTCATTTGTTTCGCACTCCTTTCCTCTCCCTTTCAACATAAAAACTCAGCATTCGGTTAATCGAGAGTTGAATTGAAAACTAAACTAAACTTATTCTGAATTTAATTATGGATTTTATAATACAATTACGACGTTTTGATGCAAATAATGGACAAATAAAATGAGTAAATGAAATGCAATGCAAAGGAACCATAACTTCAATTGAATTTTGGAACTTATTTTGTTGTCAATAAAATGAACTGTTTTTTAAAGTTTTTCCTCAATATTTCAAAAGAGAGAAAACTGTGAAAAGAAATAAATTCAATGAATTTAATGATAATTAATGGGAATTACGATTAGCATCGAATGGAATTTAAGACCCGGCTCTTCAACTCACAACAAAACGTAAAACATTTTTCTATACCAATATTAATGTGTTTTTTTGCTAAATAAGTGAAGAATTCCTTAAAAATATATTTTACATCCAATAAAATACAATAAAGTGTTACAAATAAAAAACAAAAACACAAATTATTTTTTGTTTGGATTAAAGCTATATATGATTAATGGCTTTCGATTATTATTACGATTAATATATTGTATACACAAATAGTAATAATCATTTTTAAGCGCCAAATAGAGGTTGGCTTTAAAATCGGTAAACATTTAGTGGTTTAACACATTTCTTACTTTTGAGCCGAGTATTGGAAAACCATCGACCGATTGGTATACATGTGATGAGTGGTGTCCTTAGGCATGATTGGCGACAATAACATTCGGTCTCTGCAATTGAATTACCTGATGTCTGATCGCACCGAACTGTTCCGGACTCATCGTCAGCACCGTTCGCAGGGCTGGCGATAGGGCCGCGTTTGTCGTCGACTTCTCGTCTATTATCTCTGGCTTTACTACAACAGACTCGTCGTCTCTGAAGAGGTGGTCCCCTTCCAGGTGTCGGATCGCTTCGACAATTGTGTCCAAGTTTTGTCTGGAAGTACTGCCGTAAGAACCGGTTCCCGGATCGATGATCTCAAGCGTTACGGCGCTGTCGACCGCATCGGTTGCAATGAATGGGACATCAATTGGTAGAGCGATAGCCGCCGGTTGAGCACCACTTTTAGACTTCTTTGGCGACGTATTGCCTGATTTGGCCGAAAGGTCTTGTGGTTGGATGTCTACCAGCGCTCCCACACCTTCTGTTTTGCCTGTAGTGTTGTTGACCGGTGCTGTGAAAAGAGCGCCTTTTGTACTGTTGATCAGCTGAGGACTGGCCGGACAGCTGTTTGTCTCGATTTCAATGGTTTCTCCGATAACCTCATCGGAGGCCAACTCTGATTCTGTCAGCTCTTGAGAACTGCTCGACATGTCATTGATTTTCTGATTAAATGTCAAAATTAACGCAAAATTAGACAAAAAATAGACAAAACATTTGATAATTGTATATATAAGAGGAAAGACATGTCTTACTGTATGGTATTGGAACTGAACTGAGTGCGCAATTTCTCTGATCTTTTCCGGGTATAACTGAGACTCGAGAGCTCTGGTCTGGTCTTCTAATGTCATCCTTAAGCGCCTCTCTCTGTCTAATTGTAGTCTGAGTTCAACCATTTCTCTCTTCAAGTCGTCGGCCGATGGCTCAGTCGTGTCGACCAGAGCTCCGGTACTGGACTTAGGGCTGCGACAGAACACCTCATCCGATGAATCGCAGGACTCGACGCCATTGCCATTGGATTTCTCTAATTTGATTCTCTTATGAAGGGGTGAGTTATCACTGGAGACGTCGCTGTCGGCCCCGATCTGACTGTTGACGAGTCTCTTCAACTGACAATTTTGAGCTAAGAGTCGAGTCTTTTCCTGTTCTAATTGGTATATATAGTCTGCGGTGTGTTGTAGTATTGCCGCCTATGGGACAGACATACCATTCATATCGCAAAACATATTTATCAAATCAGAGCCAATTAGGGGACGCAATAAAGGGGGCGGACATAACATACTTAAACAAATTTAAATAGAATTTAAGCCTTTTATGATGTTCTCAACACCAGAGGGGCCCAAATGGGGGGATATGTTTAAACAATATCTCCTCGTATTGAAAAATTGGCATATAATCAAGCAACATCAAACAGGAAAGAGGTAGGCCTTCTATCCTTGTAATAAAATTATAGCGCCGGTCATAGTCATAGTCCGGTCAAAAATAGTCCATTCCTTTGATGACTGACTGGAATGAGGAGTTAGAATAACTTGAAGTATACCTTAAGGCTGAGGCTCACCCCATAAGGGGCTTCTGAGCACTCACTGGTGTTCTATGAAAAGCTCTGAAAAGTGCTCAAACTTTTGAGTTTATGTATTGCTCTCTATTTTAGGTAAATGTTTGTTGAAATTCCAAATAACTCCTCAAATGATTTCAATGCTATGAATAGCGCGCGACTCACAAACTGACCAAAACATATGAAACCATATTTTGCCGATTGAGTCAAAACAGGGATACTTTTAGCGCAAAATAATTCAAAATAAGTCTATAATTGACTCAAAAATGACATCAATTTTGATATTTATTTTGAACAAAAAAAAAAAAAAAATTCTAATCGATATCTAAAATGAATATAACCCATGGGTTGCGCCCACTTATGCCCACTTAAATGATATGTATAAATAATGTTACCTTGCTCAGTTTCTCTCCGTCGTGATGTGGCAGAAGAGTTCTCAATGACTGGAAGCCGGCGTTAATGCTCTGCATTCGTCGCCTTTCGTTTGAATTTGCAATTTCTCTGCGAATCCTCTTTTCCTGTTCTAATTGACTCTTAGGACTAACTGGTCGTCCCGATAGTCGACTGTAATATATAATAATAATAAATATATTTAATATTTATTTAAAAAAAATATTTAGAGTTAGAATTGTTTTAAAAAATGTACAAGAGTTAAATGTTGATGACATAGTGACATGGTCATATTTGGTTAATATTCTCTATATATTTAGGCTACAAACTCCCCCCTACGGACACCGTTGGGTATTATTACTCACTTGGATATAGTTTCGCGACTTATTGTCGTCATATTAACCATTAGATCGAGAAAAGTGTTATCCGATTTGTTTATTGAGAACACAATTAACACAATTTTATGATTAATTAATTGTATTATTAGTTAAAAAAAACGCGAAAAATATTTTAAAGCGTTTAGACATCAGAAAAACAGATCAGAAAACAGCAGTTTTTCGCACAAATATTGTGTTTGTCTTTGAGTCGCTTCAACTCAATAAATGGCGCACTCTTTCGACTCAAACAACGCTTTCGACGCAAACCCCAACCAAAGCAACCAAAGGCACAGCTTTACCGCCAAACCCACTATAGAGGGTCCGTTTATTAACTAACATTTAATTGTCGAAAATTTTGAGTATCACAATCGCTCAAATCTAGGTATTTTTTCCATCAGGGTACTTATCTTGATCATTTATTTGTGTATGCCGCTAGTGCGCATTTACCTTGTTCATATTTTTTGTGATTTGGCAGCTATTCATTGGGGGACTATTTGGCGCCGTTTCGACACTCACTGCAAACAACGAGTGGCTGTGAATAAGCTGTATATCAGCTGAGAGTAGAGACTTAAAGGCCTTTACTTTCGGTTAGAAATCTGTTGTTCACAATAACTGGTGATTAAAAATAGCATGGTTCGACTGTTAATTAGTAACTTTCCTAGGTTATTATATTTGATAAATTCATATTTTCATGCAATTAATGTCAGATTAAAATTCTCCGCAAATTAATATTTAATTGAATGAGTGATTAGAAAATTTCCACCCTGGTTTTTTATCAAATACAGTTAGAGACAATTTTTTCCGCATTATAATTGAAATTATTAATAATAAACTTGATAGGATGTTTTATTATTCATTTATTAACAACTATTTACGAGTTAAACAAGATTTTCCGTACAATTAATAGCTAGATGCAATACGTGAAAAATGGCGCCAAAAAGTCTGAGTCCCGGCTGTTTGTTAGTGACCGAGAACTGAAACGTCTAATTGTATGGCTCTGTGTACTGCTTGGCTCACACCGTCAGCTGGTGGGCGGGAAACAGCTGGAGATATATAGTTAGGAGAATTTAATTTGTCTCAAACTTTCAAAATTCATTAAAATTAAATTCTTTTGATTTAATTAATCAAATTTTGGATATGTTTTAATAGAATCAAAATAAAACAGATTTTAATAATTTTGTTTCAATTAATCGAAGTAATAGACACGTAATCGAAGCGAATATTTGTCCTAATCTCAAATTCTCAATAGTAGTGACATATTAACAGCAACTGAAGCCGGCAACCAATCAGAGGACGGCGTGAGGAGAGGCTCTAAACAGATGTTGAATAATAAATACAGAGAAAAATATGAGTGAATACTATGCGAAGCGATTGTAATGCAGTGGCGGACACACACTCTCTGTAAAGGTTATCAAAAGTATTGCATTGATTTTGAGATAAACAAAAAAATTAAACCCAAAACTCATTCACACACTTAAAGAGGCCAAAGATTTTTCAATTGCAGTTTCAAATCAATTGCAATCATTTTTGACTATTGAGAGAAGCGACGCACTGCCAGTATTGCAGTCAACAGTGCAATAGCGGCGAACAGTGCGGAGCGTCAGTGGCGTAGGTGTGACAGTGCTGTGCAGTAACTGCCAGTGCACAGGTATACTGTTGATACTTGGAGTCATATGCCGGACATTTAATTGCTTTGGAAAAACTAAAATAGAAATCACGTGTCGACAGAGAAATGAAGTCAAATATAAAGTTATTAAATATTTTTTTTTCTCATGTTTTTTAAGCCTAACTCCCATTTGCATAGAATCTATGCCATAGATTGAGTGCACATACACTGTATACTGGCATCTAAGGCATACCCTCCCCAATGCTACGGCACATAGTCTTAATGGTAGTGGAGTTCGTCAAATGTCTACTTAGTATTTCGCGCCACAGTTTGTGGTAAAAGAAGTTTTTTAAAAGAGAAAAAAAAATCTTAAACTTAAAGCAAAAGAATTTGTTCCCAAAACAGCATTTTTTGTGGAAAAATAAACTTTTCTCTCCTCTCCTCTCCTCCGGAGTTATCTAAAACTGGAAACAAATAATTGAATATTTATTCAAAATATTATTTCTCTCTTTATTTTTATCAATTTATGAGTTACTCCAGACATTCCTCTCTTGTTATTCAATTCATAAAAATCAAATCTGTGAGTAATCGAGGCAACGATTTTTATTTATCGAGTATTAAATTTCTTATTTTTCATTCATATTTATCGGATTGTTATACATATTTTGGTCATCGATTCGTAATTTTTATTACTTTTTTCACTTTTTTACAATTTTTGGTAATATTTTTGGTAAAAGTTCGCCAACTTTTTGAATGATTTGAGAATATAATCGATTGTTTTATCACAAAATATCTGATAATCAAATCATTTTTCATTTGAAATTATCGATCATTAATAACAATAATTTATTATTCAATAACTAATCATTAATTAGTCAATTATTTTTGCTCTTGCTCTTTGTTTTGGATGATCAATTATGTTCTTGCAATGGGTATTGATTTTATTGATCTTTTTCTAGTGTGAGGCCCACTCTGGAGGTTAAATACTATGCATTTTATTAGCTTTAAGTCATTTTATAGTTTCCAATAAAACGATGTTCTCTTTAAATGAGGAAAATAGCGGAGAAATTGATAGTAAGGCAGTCGTCGTAAATGTGACGAAAAGACGGTAAATATGTTTTGATTCGTCAATTGAATTGAATGTTTGAAAAAAAGAGTTTCGAGTTTCTGTATTTCATTGCCTCGTCTCTGGCCTTGACTTATGAAAACATGAGAACATTATTTAACTCAGAAGTTATGGAAATAATGTCACTCCGTATCAGATATTTCTCTTCAATATTTCCACTGAATTTAGTTTTTTGTGACGAATCTCAGCGAAAGAGTTAAACGTAAGGCAAATAAAATTCTTGTCGTATATCGAGAATCAAAGGTTTAATTGTTTTTCTGCTTCACTAAAGTCTTGTGTTTTGTGTTTCAATATATGATTTTAAAGCAAAAGTCTGTCATTTTAGTCAATATATAGCAATATATTGTCTATAATAGCGCTTCACATGAGAAGAGATCCACTTCGCTATTATACGAAAGACATTTTCGCAAAACTTTTTTAATATTATTCTTATTTCGATTTTATTGCCTGTCGTTCCTATTGTCAGATACAATGTTTCCCAAAGAGAAAAATCAAAAACATTTTTGTCTTTTTTTTTATATTAGAGATAAGTGTTGTCTGACTGAAAAAAGGGTAGAAAATAGACTTGAAATCAAAAATACGATAACAAATATATGAGACTTTGCTTTCAATTCTGTGCGAATTGATAACCGAAAGCATTCAATAATGAATGAAAATGCATTGCAATCAATAAATATGTGACTCAAATATTATTAATAACTTTTTCCCAAACTATTATATCGGAGTAAATACATATGAAAAGCACTTTTTATCATTAATTAATGCCTAATGAAAGTCAAAATCAAAAATAATTTTAATGAAAAATAAAAAACCAATTTTGAAATTGAAATGAAAATCGAGTGAAACAAAACTAAAAACAGTTTCACTTGAGGTTAGCATCCAATTGGATTGAATTGAATCTTGCTAATTATTTTCTCCTTACGACAAATGACTTTAGCATTCAATTACTAAAATATTTTAATAATAATGTTTATAAACTAATTTAATACCTATTAAATGGATTCTTTAAATTCCTTAACTCTTATATCATTTCGAAAAACAATAAACTTTTTTATGAATTCAATGGAAAAGAGAATAAAATCAAAAGAAATTTTAATATTATTTATTAAAAAAATATTTTTTACGACAATTTAAAAAATTAGTTGAATATAAAAAAGATATTAATTATTTAAAACACGAATAACAACGCCTCGGGAGTTACGAGACTTTTGTTCTGATCAAATGAGTAAACAACTTTTACTAATGATGTCTGGGTTATGCCCATTATTCTCAGTCATTGGGGAACTGACCCTTCAATTGAATGCGGAAAATGAGTGATCTTTATTTGAATATTATTCATCAACATTATGTCACTAATTTCAATTTGGTTGATGATGTTTTATTAATCAATCCCTCCCCTAATCCATCCCTGACCGTATTAATTACGGAATTTGGCAAATATTCTCTCTTTATTATTTGCATAAATTACTCGTTTGAATACTTGATGTAATTTTTATATCCTTTTGAGTTTGAATTTGTTTTATGCGGAATCTCTTTTGGAATTAAAAAAAATAAGATATTTTGATTAAAATAAGAAGGAATTCATAAAAATTTTCTTCTTATCGTTCGGTTAATGTTAAGTAGTCTTTAGTTTTAATTTAGTTTTTCTCCAAAATTGAGTAAATCTTATTTTTTTCCTCAAATTCATTGCGACCTCTAAATGCCAGACATTAAGAACTCATTTTTGAAAAATATCTGAATTATTGATCGAAACTAAAGGTAATACAGATTTCAAATTTTATTTTATTAGTCTTTTCAAAACTAAATCATTAATTTCTGTTCGACTAATAAAATGTCTGTAATATTAAAAATATCTTTTCCTAAACTAAACTGTTTTTTGTTTGTTTTCTTCATTGGATTTAAATTTTACTTTTTTTTTGCCTCAAATCGTGTCTAAGTTCTGACATATCGGCAAAACATTGAGAGCTTTGAGTCGTTTGAAGATATCAAAGAACATCTGAAGCGTAAAAGACATTGAAATTTTCAAAAATTAAATAATTAAGGATTTGTTGTTATTATGGGAACAGACTCTCTGTAGACTGTCTGCGCTTTTTTGCTATTTTCTACTCGTATTTCAGAATTACATAGACTTTAATTTTTGACACTAAATGTCTGTAATTATTAGCAAAGTTTTTACGTTAAATATTAACTTATCACAAGTTGTAAGTGCCCTGACTTTACACCCAATTATTGCTGCCTCTCAACTGCACACCCATACGAGAAACAGACCTTATTTTTATTGTTATCTAATATTCTGGTGAACTCTAATCTGGTTCTTATCGCTCATGAATTTATGGCGATATCTCAGCGATAATATCCGAGGCAAGTGTTCACCCATTTGACAACGGAATGAATTATTCTAATTAGTGTCTTATCATTCATGAAATTCATACTTCAAAAGTGTATATTAAAGAAGAGGAGTAGTTCCGATGGCAGGGCGTCTGTCTTTCTTCCCGAGAGAAGGCTTGGGTCGGATATGAGTGCACTTTATGTGATACTGAATGGGAGAATATGAGAGACCCGCCAAATATCAGTTCTGAATAATTTACTGTTTTGTGGTCTCAAAATTTGACAGACCTATGGGTTTGCCACCCATACGCAAAATAAAGAGGGGAGGGGTGGCGCGCACTTAACATACTATGAACTGCTATTAGAAAAATATATTTTTAGTATAATTTCTCGATTAAAATGATTAACGAATGAAATGACTTAATCCAAACTTCAAGTCCTCTCTTATCTAACCTTCAAATATGACAAAAGTTTGGATCAATTTTTTCAAACAATAATTTACTGACAATTCTTATCGATTTTTTGGGTAAGTTTTGTATGGTTTCCAAACCAAAGTCAAACGTCGGAACCGGTGAACAATCTATTGATTAAATTATTATTCAATGAATTCGCAAACCATTAAGTGTTATGAATCGCTTGAATGAAAACATTTTCATCAATTCATAAGTTTTTTTTGTTTTGTTTGTTATTTACATTATTATCTTTTTTCATGAACTCATGAATTATTGTATTTTTAACCATTTGTTTGATTTAAGAAAAAAAAATGAAATCAAAAGTAATAATAAATTAATTTTGTTTTTTATCAGTCATTGAATCAGTGCATAAACTCATGAATGGAAATGTTTTGGACCTCAAAGTTATTTCTGGTCTTAAGATATAATTTAATTGTGTTTAACAACAGTTTTTTGTAATGCATTTGAAATTAAGTGCGTTATTGTCTGATATAATGATTATTATGTTTGAGTATTACATCTGTTCAGGTGTTTGTCGACCAGAAATCGTTGAGAAAATTATTATCACTTTTGAGGTCAACCCCTGATTCACGTCTCGACTCTTTGAATCATAAGTTTTCAATAACTTTATTCTTGGAAACTGCAAACGGCTGTTACGTTTGTTACGAAATTTTGTATAATTTTTAAAAATTATTTTCAAATATAAAAAAAATTAGTAATAAAAGAGATTATGAGAACGGAATGAGATCGAGACGATAGTGACAGTAATGTAAAAATAAAGCAGAATGTGCTGGAAATAAGCTGTGCTTCACCAGACACAATAAATCATTTGAATTCTTCAACGTTTTATAATTTGAATTTTTATCTCTTTCTCTGAGACTTCAAAGAGTTTTCTCTTATTTCTCGACATTTTTCAGACGCTTTTAAAAATCCAATGCAAACGTCGAATGGAAACGAATGCGACGATTGAAATACGATTGAAATATAACCCAAAATACATTTTGACCCAAAAATAATCAATTGATAGAAAACTTAAAAATTTATTGAAAACTGTTTTGAGAGAAGAAAATAGAATATTTTCGCCTAATTTAAGTCAATACTGAAAATTATATTACTCTTAACGAGAGATAAAACGGGAAAATAAATTGAAACAAGGGATTGATTTTTTTTTCTTCTTAGATCACTCTTTATGTAGTGACTCTTTCATCATATTAGCCCAAAACGAGTGCTGAGCTCTAAATTCCGAATCCTTGAAACTATTGATTTGATTCCGTCTAGTCTTCACTTATTAGAGCATCGGTTGGAGCACTCGTTTGGACCATCTTTTCAATGATCAGAGACTGCAGTCAAAGGATAGAATGTGGAGAACACAGGATTCCATGTTATGCAGGACTGGAGTGGAGAGGAGAGGAGGTCGTTGCCATTCCTTTCCAGTCGATAATTTCGTCTCGTCTTCGCACAAACCCACTTCTCTCTCTCTCTCTCTCTCTCTCTCTCTCTCTCTCTCTCTCTCTCTCTCTCTCTCCCTCTCCTCTTTCTCTCCCATATGTATAAAACATACAAAAATCTCAGATATATTGAGAGCTTCGCTGCATTCAGTGTCGATCACAGGAGTGGAGACTCGTTGGCAGACATGCCATCAAATGTATCGCTGAATCATGAGATGTATTATTACGGCCTTAAACTTGGAGTCAAACACTAATACTTTGATAAATCTGTTGTAATCGTTAACTGAATGTTAAATCATTGAAAATATATTTAATATGAAAATCATTTCATTTACTTCTTAAGCGATTCTGAAGAGGTATACCACGAAACAGAATATTTATATCCAGTTATCATTTATATCAGGATTATTGCGAAATAATTCACTTGAATTTAGTTGAACTGAATTTTTTTTAATCAATTTAATTTTTTTAATATTTTACGCAAACACTTGAAAAAGCTTTTATTCTGTGCTTCCATTAAAAGTGTATAATAGATGTGACTCTTAAACTAAAATCTTATTTAAATATTGAGTTTAAAATAAATGAATTTTAAGACAAAATTCTCATTCAAATGGGAAGACATAAAAAAAAGTTTAATATCTTCTGATGGAAACAAATCGATGAAATATAGTCCTCTGGAGGATAGGCTTTGAGTCTAAAAATGGAATTTCAAACAAACAGAAGAGAAAATGAAAAAAAAATTTCAAATTCACGATAAAAATCATTTTGAGTATCATTTCTGATGAAATTCTGTTGAACGCATGAATTGCAAGAATATTCTCTTTTAATATTGAAAGGCGTGGGCTTTTCAGTATATTTTTATTCCTTAGAAGTCTCTGTTGTTTTGAATGGCAAATGTCATAATTGATTGAAGAAAGTCTTGAATTTCATATAATGTTCTCAACATTGAGTGTGGGATCAGTTCCTCATTCATTTGCTCTTACGTCAGAAGCCATTGAAAGGCTAACAATATTCTTGACTAAACAAAAACATTAAATGTGATCAGACATAGGGTTCACTCATTTCTAACAATAATATACAAAAATTATATTAAAAGTCATTAAAGTGTTCTTCAAAAACGAGTCTAAACATCAGAATTTATGTTAATTACGATTTGATGTTATTTTGTTTAGGCTCTGGAATCCGGTGCCAGAGTTTGCACTTCTAAATGTCAAATCAGTTGTTGAATTGTTACCAAAGAATAACTTAAGTTAACATCTATTCAACGCTTCATTATCTGTAAAATAATTAAAAATTAATTAATGATTGAAGCGATTAATTATAACCTCATATAAAATGTATGAATATATTAAGAAAAAAACAGTAATTCACAAACAGTTTTACCGCTTCTATTGCTTGACGATAATTATCGGTTAAATGAAATTAATATTTCAAATATTTTTATCATAAAAATTAATTTCAATTTAGATTTTCCTTTGATTTTAATGATGTTTTCAAATATCGATTTCATAACTGAATCTAAAATATGAGTAAATATTTGAAATTCAATTTAAATCATAAATTTAATGAAATATTTTCTTTTTGAGAGAAAAATATTTCGAAATGAAATTCATTTATTTTCTTAAATAAAAATCTCATATTTTTCGAGTGTATGTCCAGTTGTTTAATGCAGGAGAGGATTCAAGTGAAAATGACCTAACTCATAAATCATATTAGATATGTTTTTCGTTTTAAGTGGAATATGTTTCATATCTTATCCGAAAAAATTGAATTTAATTTAGAATTTCTTATAAATTAATAAAAAAAAACTGTTATTTTGTTTTAAACTGAATTAATGTTAAAAGAGTCAATTAAAAGGAATTTCTTAAATTCTTTTTATACAAAAACCCAAATTAGAAAAACCGCAGAAAATGTTATTAAAAAGAGTGAAAAATGTTGTTTCCAGTGATTCACACGAGTATTAAAATAAATTCTCATAAAATTCAAAAATAAATCATAAAAACTGCAGGAAATGAAGTTTCGGGAAAAATATATACAAATCAAAAACAAAGATACAGAGGGGAGAGAGAGAGAGAGAGAGAGAGAGAGAGAGAGAGAGAGAGAGAGAGTGAGAGAGAGAGAGAGAGAGAGAGAGAGAGAGAGAGAGAGAGAGAGAGAGAGAGACTCTTTCGGAAACTATTGAATTATTTGATTAACAAATATTATGAAACAAAATTATATAATTTAATAAACTAGCAAAAATATGCATCGCGTAAACAATGACAATAATTTATTCATTTATTTCTTAATCATCGTTAGTAACCGGTTTTGTGTATAAAGAGATGAAAAATATAAGAAAAATAAGTTTTTAGATCCTTTTGATTCGTGATTCGCAAAGTTGTTGGCATAAGAGCTATCGCTTAAATACTATGAGACTATTGGATAGGTTTTCAAATAGAGAACTGAAAATTCAGAACTCATTTACTCGGTTTGCATTCGGAAACAATTTCTCATATTTTTTGTTCTTCTTTTTGGTTTTCTTTTAGTTCCAAGAATTTAGTGCCAAATCATTGATAGAAAGAACTTAAACGTCAATTCAAATATGAATATGAATATGAATTTTAACCAAAATAAAAGAAAACAACAAAAAATAAAGACAAGTATTGAGTGAAGAAAATTCATTGTATTTGTATAATAAGACGTGAGGACTGACCTCAACATCATTGCCCACAACAAACAACTTATCATTTTATTTATTTTTTTGTGCATTTTTGCTACACATCTGATAATTAAGCGGCAAAACTAACCTCTACTAAGACTTCCATAAATTATATCACAGTCTGAGAGTCGGAACAATTTAGGCAACATTTTTGAGCACAGGAATGAGATATTGAGCCAATTTGCCCCAAGGGGTCACATATTTGCTGGCCCTCTACGGACCGGCTCTCACATGAGTTTTGGCTAAATTGATGACATTTGTATGCAATCCATAATCAAAATACAATAATAATTATCTAAATTCCTTTGATTTTGATGTCTGACCCGTAAACGTCTGATCACTTCTCTAATAATAATTGAAATTATCTGAAAAATTCCACGAAATGTGATAAATGTTTAATATTTTTTGGGAAAATTCCTATTAATGTAATTATTTGCTGATTATTATTGCTTTCAATTCTGTGTTTTTGACGCAAATGAATGTTATTTTCACTTTAATTGATAATCAAAATATTTGTCAGAAGGAAAGACCAGAATATAATTGAATTAAGTTTTACTCAAAATCAAAATAAAGACCAAAACAATTGTATCGACTTTTGCTTTGATATAATTTATTATTTTGAGTCACATAACAGCCAATTGTGAAAAAGTTTGCGATAAAAACAATTTAATCTCTCATAAGATTAGGTCACAATAAATACCAAGGTTTTTGTGTACAGGACCTCATTGTACAGTCTATCCGATTAATTGTCCGCTCAATTCATTCAATGAATTGCTTTTCAACACAAAATAAGTGTTGAGTTATAATTCACTCCGAAATTGAAATTTTAAGATAAAAATCAATTCATTTCTTTTGAATATTTATCCATCGAATCGAAAAAATTGATAGTTTTTAAGAATTAATTCAAATTCACGGACTTTCAAAGGATGCTGATGATAGCCAAGGTAGTTTTTTATTGAGGAAAACAATCCTTTGAAGGAAATTCTTTCAATGCTTTCAAATCGGGGATAAATTTCGCAATAATTCAAAAAAATTATTTTGATTTTAAAGGAATAAAATCGCACAAGAGTTGAATTACAAGAATTTTCAATGTACCAAGGTCTTCTTCAACGCTGTGCATTAATTTTGTGTCTAAAGAGGGATTTCCATAAGTTTTTCTCCGAAATAAATTTCACGGTTTATATGTTTAGCATGATAATCTCATTTGTTTTGAGCATAAATATATCAAATGAGACATTTATTCTGTTGATCAGTGTGAAGTGACCGGGTTATTTATGTGACATTCCCTAATTTATTAGTGAAAGTTAATAAACATTTTCTATAATAGTTCGACACTTTTTTTAGATAAAGAGCTTAAAAGTCGCGATAAAATTGTTTTGGAAGACAAACAGAGAGGAAAAAGTGGGAAAAAGTCCAAAAAATGAATAATGTTATCAAGGCAATCAAGGCCCAGCTCTGTTATCAAGGCTCAAATGGTAGTCTGTTTTCTCCCCAAATCCTAAAAACAGACGTTTCTCTTCTGAATCAGAAAAACAGATGATTTTTAAACTCAATTACAGAAAGTGAGAGACAATTATCGAAATATCAAATTATTTTGATTTATATATAATTTTTGTTTCAATAAACTTAAAACATGTGCTGAAAATGTTATGAAAAAAAGTTGTTTATAACTAATTATATATATATTTTGATAATTATAATTACATTTTATTTTCTCAGCATTTGTTTGAAATGGATTTCATTTATGATTAAATCAAACGTTCAGACAATGACTACAATTATTTTTTATCTCAATTGAGTTCTCTTCCAAATCGGTCCGGAAGTCAAAAGTCTTTGTCGTTTGGAAAGGCTTTGTATTGAATAAAAAAAATTAGGATTTCTATTGAGAAGGACTGCCGGCGGGGGAACGGAATTCATGCCTCTCTTCTAATGAAATACTACATTAGGTTACGTAACGCCATTTCAATTGGTTTTTAATATGAATTTATGTCAAATCTAACGGCAATTATCGGAAATATAGATTTGATTTGAAAAAAATTGATTGAATGAAGGCATTGAATAAAAGCAATGATAGCATAATCATTGATATGTTTTCAATTTAAGTCAACTCATTTGTGTATTTCATTGAGGATATCAGCATTTATCTTGTTCAATTTTCAAATAGTCAGTTGTGAGAAAAGATTTGAAACTCAATTAAATTGATTCACAATTCTTTGATATTTAGTAATTCAAAGGCACAACTATTCTGATAATAATAACAATCTTAACAATTATTAACAAGGTAGAATTTAGATAAGACTCAAATTGTGAGACTCAACTCATTTCCAGGCATTCCACTCATTGTCAGAATAACCGATAAGAGAAAAGTTGAGTTTTAATGACTTTAATGACTTATTTTTGATATATTTTTCGCTTCACTTCAAACACATTTCACAGCAAACGAGTCACTAATGAGCGATATTTCAGTTATCGATAATCATTGGAAAAAATTTTAGGCATGAAATCGATCCCTAAATTATATGACTCGGACCGGGATCTGTCCAAACCTTCATTGAAGAGAATCAAATTGAACACTGAATTCCATTTATTAATGAATAAGAGCTAAAACATTAAAACACTTAAATACAAGACTTAATCGAAGTTTTCATTTAATAAAATCGAGAAAACATTTAAATTTAATTGAATTTTCATATAATGATAGTCTTTTCAACTGAACTCTCTTTAAATCTATGATTTTGATAATAGTATCAGTGATTCTCCCATAACATAACTACAGTTTAATAACTTGGTTATAATATTTGCGAAGGGGATCGGAACGGGTGTTTGCAGATAATTAGCGATAATATTATAATAAGCGCACATTTTTTCATAAAGTATTATAAAATAATGAATTCAATAAAAAAACTAAAATCTCTTTTTCAGACTTAAATTTTTTGTCAAATATTTGAAACATTTTGTTTTTGTTTCACAATTCAGATAATTCTATGGGGGAGGGGAGGGATGGAGGGGTATCCAAGTTTGAGTTTATGTGACAGTAGTACTTCGAGAACAGCCCTCAAACGTCTTGAGAAAAAAAATGTAATGAAATGAAAGTTTGAGTCTTAACTTTCTAGCGCTTCAATCAACTCTCGCACTCAGAGGGATGGGAACCGGTTGGGGACAGTGCGTTGACGCCGAAAACCAAGGCTCTCGAGTCAAGGACAATTTGCACACTTAGCGACCGCAGTACTAACCTCTGCTAATAATAAAACCGGTCCTTTTAATTGCGAAGACATGCATTCTAAGCATGTTTTGAGACAATCCAACAATTTTTTCATTAAATTTATAATATTTGCCTCATTTTTCACTCCGTTCGGAGAGTTATATAACTTTTTTTGCGTTAAAACAAAATATATTTAATAGAAATTTTATTTTATAAATGATTCCATAGTTTAGCAAAAATTGGCTATAAATTGACTAAAAGATAATAATAACGATAAGACTCGAGAAAAGAGTCCATCAAAAAACAGATGCGATTAGTGTTTGGTGTTTAAGGACTCAAACAAATCTAATTCAAGACTTGAAAACTCAATTAGAAATTGAGTTATCAATCATTAGGGGGAGAAAAGTAGCATAAAAAAGACCAGAACACTTGGATCTCCTTTGATAAATACAAACAAATCTACATTGCGTGAATTAATTCATTTTTTATATGAAAATAACCCTGTTATAGTTATGCCTTGGTAATTTTAGATCATAAGGAATAACACATTTGACAAAACCGTTGCACAAAAAACCAATTGTCTCAACAAAATTGTACTCAAAATTAATGATTCATTTATTAAATAATTTAATGATTGCATTGATTTGAGACTAAATTACAGAATGAAAAACAATTTACTGACTCTTTATATGTCACTTGAATTTGATTTATTTCTTTTAGGAAACACTGAAATCACTTTCAATTCAATTAAAGCTCTTTTTTAGACTTTCTTTTGGAATATTTACTACTTTTTCCTCAAAAATCAAATTAATTTACATTTGAATTGTTTTCCGCTTAAAGTCTTAATTGAATTCATATTAAAGTTTATAACAATATTGAGCTGTCAGTCAGGAAAGGGATCTTTTTTCTGGGTTTTCCTATCACTGGTTGAATACATTTGGTGGAGCTCTTCCTCTACCCTTTCCTTAGCCCTAAAGACCTGTCAATTGAATAAAAATTTTAAATAATTGTAAATTTATTGTCAAATAAATGGATAATACCTTTGATTGTAAATAAAAGGAACCGCCTTTTGATTTGTCGTTTATTTCAAATAAATGTTTGTAATTACTTTCAATCACTTCTGGATTTAACTCTTGATGTCTAAGATTAAGTATTTGCATCGCTTCCTGAAGAAGACAATTGTTTAAATCAATTGACAGACAATTCATTGATTACCTCTAAATTCAAACCAATCTTAAGGTTAATCCCGCGATCGTTAGTCCCGGTATTAGTCCGCCTCTGATTGGCTGCCGATTGACTCGCTTTGGGGTTAAAATCAATTAATTTAAATAACATTAAAGAGGGGTATAATTGATGTCCAAATACCGGCGAACTCTTGTCTTAGGGCTCGACTGAAGGCCCGACCGACGACCTGTGCGCTCAAAAACACGATTTGCGCCAAATATTTGGCCTTTAATTCAATTAAAAGCATTTAATTTAGTTTTAAAAGAAATAAATAAAATACAAACCATTTGTTTATATAATTATTGTATAAATATTTGATTAAAAGTGATATTTATATAAAACTCTAAACTATTATATAATTAAAATCTAATTTAAGCGAAGAATTAATTATCAAAAACACATGATTTTTGTCAAAAACTTATTTGTTGTTTATATTCAATGCTTTTCTGATGCAATTGTGGGAAACTTTAAATTGGCAAGAGCCATCTAACGATCAATGTATCATGCTCATTGACAGGTTTTAAGTGTTTCATTTACCAATAGATTTCTCTCTAAATCAGTTGAACAAAGTTTTGGCACAAAATTCAAATAGATATTCGAAAAACTCCTAATTATTGTAATAATTGTTAAAAAAATGTCTAAAAATTTTATAAAATTTATTTATTTATTCTTCGGTCAGAAATAAAATCCAAAACTGTTCACAAAATTAACAAAAAATGTTTAATTATTTTTACAAAAAAATGACTTCAATTTAAAAACATATTATTTTTTATACAAAAAATATATAACTTTTGGTTTATTACGAGAAATGACCACAAATTCTGACTCAAAGATAATATATTTCATCGTTTCCTAAAAGAGAGAAAACATTTAAAATGAAATTCAAATAACAATTAATAGATTTAAAGACAAATTACTGGTAATACTTGTTTCCGAAAATGATGTCGACGTCTGGGACTCCTTTCTGGTGTTGATATCGTCTTCGATGGTCTCGATTAGTGTTGGAAACGGAAGAGCCGGAAGCCGTACCCCTTTCGAGTTCTGCGTCTCTGTCTTCCATTTCTCGTCTTTCGTTGATATCGAGAATCAATTTCTTGATGTTCTTCTTCTCCGCCTTTTCTGCCTCTTCTCTGGCCTTAAGAGTTGCGACCAGTTCTGAGTCGAACGGGACGTCAACGTTCTTCAGGACTGGTTTATTGCCTTTAGTTCTGGTCATTATCATGAAGTTAATGGTCGGAACCTCTTTGTCTTCGTTTGTCTCTCTATTAATGCCGTCAGAAAAGGCGACACTCTTTTTGGTGTTTCTATTGACTGGAATCACAATATCTGTATTACTTCGAACCACTTCTTGACTTCTGGAGACCAGACTTTCGCTCATCATTTTGTCGAAGTCTTTGAGAAAGTCGTCGTCTTCTGGACAGTGAACAGTCTTGAGTCCTGTGTCTCGACTTTCCGTCTCCTGTAAGCCTTCATCTGATGGAATGTTGGCATCGCTTTCACTGCCGTTATTTTCCTCATCTGTGGTCCCCTTTTGTCTGAACTCCAAGTGTTGAGGAATGGCTTCATTGAACTCATATTCTTCTTCAGATTCACTTTCGAGATGAGATGTCTCTTCGTCTCTAACGGATTCCATTTCGTTGTCCACTTCTTCTACTTCTGCGATAGAATTGAGTCCAGGGTTTGGCTCTTCGTTTGTCGCCATTTCTTTAGAATCGGTTTGGAGTTTGAAATTGGGTAAAACCTCCTGTACTTTAGGGGTGAGCTCTTGGAGCAGATCATTGACACACTTTGAGGCGGACTCGTAATTAGTGGCGAAATTGAATTTTGGTCTCAACACAAGAATTGCGTCTTTGTATATGTTATCCATCGAGAAGTGGAACGGATTCTCTTCGGTATAGAAATCGTATGACTTTTTAAACCAAAAGTATTTCTACAAAAAGTTTATTAAAAACAATTTTTGAGTAAAAAAAACACAAATGAATTGATTGAGAGGTAAGACCTGAAAGAATACGAGATAGCAGTCGAGCTTCTTCTTCGCCAAACCAGAGCTGAAATATTGTCCACAGGTTTCAAGTATTTGAGCGATTAATCGGATTCTGATGAGGTTTTCCGGCGGATCCATTTCGCTGTATATCGAGTGATCGTAAACCACTCCAAATGTTACCAAAGAATAGAGAACTTTGAATATAACCGAAGAGTCTATTAGTCGGTAATTATAGAGTTCTGCCAAATAGCGGGCCATCGATACTCTTCTTTGGTTAAACTTTGGAGAATTCATTTCCATTTGCAAACGTATGTCTTCGAGCACACCATCGATCACTTGAGGAGTGACCCAATCTTGGAATGCGTTGAGTCCGGCCAATAGGTTGGCCACACACCGGACGTTATAGAACTTGACATTCCATATAGCGGTCAGACTTTTGATGGCATACGAAGAGACGTCTTTGTCGTCCCAATTAAGTTTACGGATCTGACGAAGAACTTTGTCTACATTTGTCTTACATAAGTCGTGGTAAAGAAGTTTTCTTATATACTCCTGCATTGGAGGCCTCTCCACATGAGTTATCTTAACATAAATCAAATTAATTTCAATTATTTAAAGGAATAACTCTTACGGCTTGTGTTTCGGGAGGGTTTGCAAAATAATAGGCATTTTCTATGTTTGTTATATATCGTGAATCAAAGGGAAGGAGTGCTTTCTTTCTCATCATTTGATCCAAAAGGAGTTTTGTCCTCAAATGTGAGTCATTGGAGCGGTAGAGGTAACGACCGGCCACTTCAAGTAGATTACAGGCCATTTCTATGTGATGGTGACGAAAGTCCAATAATAATAACTGAAATTTAGTAAAAATTCAATTAAAACTCAAAACAATTTCAAATAATTTCATACTTTAAGACATTGAAGGGCTTCTGTTTTGGGAAAGACTTCAAATTTGACTAATTCTGCGATGAATCTGACGTTTTTGACTTTACTCTCGATATTTATTTGATCTTTTTTTCTGAACAAAAAACGAAAGTCTTGTTTCAAAAGAGTTACCAAATCTGTGGCGATATTCGGCATTATTGGTGATATCTGTGCCACAAATCGGGCATAAAATGGCAGTAAATCCAAACGAGTCCTCTGGACAGTGAACAGAGATCTGACCAATTTCTTGCGGTTGTTCTTCGTGTTGAGGTTTGTGCAGAAATCGACGGCCGCCCTATCGATCATTTCTCGATTCACACAATGTTCTAATGTTTTGAAAAAGTTATCCAAAAGTACTTTATTTGAGACTTTAGTCGCCGGCCCTTTCGTCGAGTCATCATCGCTGTCGTCGCCCTCGATATCGAGGCTTACAACAGCATTGAGAGGGTCTTCCGCTTCTTCTATTATGTCGATGTCATCAACAGTTTCTTCAATATCGAGAGGAATGTTGTCTTCCGACTCAACATTTTCTATCACTTCTTTATTGTCTTCGGATTCACTTTTAGTCTCTTCTTTCTTCTCGTTTGGATCCGATTTGTTGTCGACATCTTTGGCGCAATCCTTATAAAGAATCGATGGTATGATTGCTTTCAAATCGGGTAAAGTCTGATAAAAACTTCGGGTGTCCTCATCCTCCCAGAGAGAGCCGGCCTCGAACTCCGGCTGTCCTTTGAATCGATTGGAAACATCAAAACTCATGGCAGCGTTTGACTCGTCGTTATCATCAGAAAACTCTTGCAAATCGGGCGGAAGGACGGGTAGGTCTTCGTCTATTATGTCAGCAAATTGTTGAGTAGAAGACCAGAGTTTTTGCCAATCGTTTTGTTTTGCGTCAAACTTTTCTTTCCTGTCTTTGGGTACCTCTCCTTTCATTTGAAGTGTTTTTCTCATTTGTTTTTCTTGATTTTGAAGCTGTTTGTGATCACTCACCGCATGAGTAAACAAAGACTTGTAGTAGTCTTTCAACAAATCAGTTACGGCTTTCCTTCGGGTTGGGGGCAGGAAATCGCTCTGAGGTATAGTTAACCCATATTTTTGGGACAGGACTCGCATTTTTCGGGGAACAAAACCCGCGTAATCGTCGCCGCAGTGCCGACAAAACGATAGCAATATATTGAGATTTTGATGGCTTTCCTTATCGTTTGCGGTCAGTATTGTCAACAGATTCCCTAACACTGAAAGTCCCTCTTTTGGAGTGAAAATACCCGAAGAGATGAGTTCAGCGAATAGTCTTATATCAACTCTCATTTTTGAGGCATTGAAGGGATCGCCGGCTTTTTTAGGCATATATTTGAGCCAACATTCGAGTAGTTGTGCAGAAAAGTCAGGATATCTTTGATGAAGAGCTGAGCAAATCTTGAGAGCCATCGGTATTTCGTTGAGTTTGATCTTTGCCTCAACGATAGCGTTGGCCACTTCTGAGATGTATTTACTCAGATTCAGTCCATTCATGTCCTTAAATATGGACTCCTTCTGAGCGTCGGTCATATTCTTAAGTTTCTTAACGAAAGTCGAGTTCTTTTTGATGGAAGAGTCGAGTCGAGCGAAAAACGATTCTTCAGGATATTTGATATTTTCCTTACTATTCGACTCTCTTTGACTCTGTTTTGTCTTAAGCCGTTCCTCGCATTCACTAATGAAAGCTGTAATCTGTTGTCTTTGGTCCACATCTTCGTTGTCTTCATTCTTGTTGTCGTTATTCTCATTGTTTTGGTTTTGATTTTCTTGTGATTCGTTTGTTTCGGACATCGATTCGCTCTGAAATCAAATTAATTTCATTAGTTTTCAGTCAAATGAATAAAAATTAGACAAACGTTTGAATCCATTATTAAATCTCAATTGAAATCAATTGATATTAAAACTAATTATTTAATAAATAAAAGCATTTTTTGTGTTGTTTTTGAGTAAATGTTTTGAAACAAATTCAATGAAAACCAGTTTTTGACTCAAAAGTACAGATTCTGTGAATTATTTGTTACGGAATTCAATGAAATATTGACTCAATTTTGTCACAGAAATCAATGTAAACAACAAAACCATAGAAACGAATGACAAACAAATTATTTCATTCATTGTTTTGATTTGAATTCAATTTTTGTTTTCAATATTTTTTGAATAATTTTCTCTAACTTTAAGACATATTATCTCTTTTTAAAGCCATTAACTTCTTGTTTATCATCTCTGAAGTCAATGGCCATCCGTTGCGGCGATTCAAATGAGAAGTGGTATATGAAACCGATTTTCACCTCTTTTTGGAATCATTACAATCAATGCAATGAATGGTTGGAACAAAACGGACACAAAATGGTTGAGTTTAGCGATGAAATCGATGACATCCAGTGCCACAACTCCTCCACAAGTGATACCTCTGCAGACAATAATCAAAAGTCGATTCCTTTGAAGTCTGTCTCCGGCGGAGACGCCGACCGTTGCGCTCAACCATTGTCTCAACGAATGGATACTTTGGAGTCAATCAATGAAAATGAGTTCAATAATAGCCATAAAATGTCTGAAGATTTGATGCCTTTTGACGACAAAGAAGTGTTGGATATAAACGAAGAATACTTAGAGTTTGTGATGAAAACCAAAAGACATCAAATCGAGAGAAAGAGAATCAAAGAGAAGAGACTTCGATATAACCAAAGAGTAGAATATGTGGACATCAGTCGATTCGACTCATTCTCTCGTAAAAGTGTTGCTCCAAAAAGAGGTGACTCCAAGTCTGATACCATTCAAAGCTGTCTTAAGAACGGACAACAGTCGAGCGCTCAGGAACTGAGTCGACAAAAAATGTTTGAATTATACGGAGAGGACTATAATGTTATTCAAGGCATGGAAGCGGCCCTTCAGCTCAACTTTGACCGACTCTGTGACCTGAATCAGCCCAAGTTCTGGCCAATTATGCCGATAAGAATGCCTTCAAAACAGTCTTAATGTCCGAACAATTCTCTTATTTCTATTGTTTTCTGTATTTATAATTCATTTCAAAACAAATTTGTATTAAATTTTTATTTATTGAAATAATTTTAGAAATGATAATAAAAATGTAAGAAAATTTCAATTCAATGTCTGATTAAATAAATGTCTAAAAATATATATGAAATCATAACTCAATTGATTTAATTTTTATGACGTTTGATATGTCTGTTGAGATCTGATTTTTGAATGAATCTTTGGCCGCAATTCTTGTGGTCACAAACGAATGGTTTATCGCCCGAATGTATCCGTTTATGTCTTTCAAAATCATGTTTAGAAATGAATCTTTTTTTGCAGTCATTATAATCGCAAACAAACTTTCTTTGCTTCAAATGAGTGTATAGTTTGTGATGATAGAGATTTGATTTAGTTTTGAATCGTTTTCCGCATTCACTCCAATCGCAAACAAATTGTCTTTTATTTGAATGAATTAATTTATGATATTTCAAATTAATTGATTGATTGAACTGTTTATTACATTCATTACATTTAAATTGTTTCTCATTTTTGTGAATCAATTTATGTCTTTCGAGATTTATTTTAAAATTTGTTTTAAACTGACATTTGGGCCAAAAACACTTAAATTGATTAGACTTTTGGTTCAATTCAATAATTTTGAGATCACTTTTGCAGACTTTAATCCCATCGATAATTGAATTATTAATTAAATCCAAACTCAATACAATTTTAACACTTTTATTGAACTCTTCCTGAATTGAATTCAAATTATCGCTTATTTGAATGAATTCAATCCATTTATTCAATAAATTTGAAGACATTTCTGAAGAAAAGGACACAAAATACTGGAAAAATGGTAATAAGAATAAAATATTTTTTCAAAAGAAAATCAAACGTTTATTTCAAATCTTTATCAAAAGATTAGCGATAAACCAGTTTTTAGATCAAATTATATGTGATTCTCAACTCTCGATCTTTTTCTGAGAATTGTAGTGGTGGGAGAGGAAGGTCTTGTGGCTGTCCTCTCCTCAGAGAAATATTTGCTGATAAAAGGCTTAACTGTATTCCAGACCTTTTCTTCGATCAATAGATCAGTGACGGCATCGATGTCTGTATACATAATGCGATCCCTATCCCAAGGCCTATCAAAAGAGTGATTCCTCAGACATGTAGTCATTGAAAGTGAACTCAATGTCAAACTCTACTCACTTGACGACAGTTCGCACCAAATCG
>JAQIXV010000078.1:0-111164 GCA_034700625.1 Tectocepheus velatus
ATTTGAACCTACTCATAATTAACTTTTATGATATGTGTGAACTTTGATTCAAAGTCTATACATGCTCAGTTTTGGTACGAAATAATGTTGAAAGAGTGACAGAAAAATGTGCCATAAAAAGCAAGCAAGCTCTAATGGATAGTCAAATAATTTCGTTTGTTGTCAGTTCCTATAAAATAATTTCAAATAATTTGACTAATTTAAACTCTAATTTTTAATTCAATCAAATCTAAAGAAAACATTTGAAAAGCATTTGATTTCAAGTTTTCATTGAATTTGTTAAACGATTTCTAAAAAAATGTTTTAACGTTTGTCTGGAAATCAGTTGAAAATTGAGTTTTCAAATAATTTTTATTTCTTTTCAGACAAAACTGTTTATAAGTTCTGCCAATTATTGACAAAATTTTAGTTTTTATCTCTTTTGAAGAGAATGTCTCTGATCTCAAACTACGATAAATACTTTGATGTCTGAACTGAACGGTTCCTATGGTTTGGAGACCAAAAAATTTGTATTTATTTTAGATTCAAAGCAGAGAAACACAATTTTCGGCGTCTTTTGCTATAAATTTGCTTTTAGTTGCGATATATAAACAATTTTTTTCTGTATTTTTCACTCAATATATGCAACGAATCGGAGTTTATTCCAATAATTTGCAAAATTGACAAAACTTTACTCAATTGTACGAAATTCAGTACAAAATTTGAAATAAAATACTTAATCAAAAGTATTGCCAAAATATTTGTCCAAATATTCATTCTTTATATTGAAGACAGACTTTGAGTGAAAATAAATCTAATTTCACATAAAAAAGAAATCTTTGAATAAAATTACGAAACAAATAATAGAATAAATTTTCGTTAGAATTGAATTTCAATTTGTTGTCAAATGTTTTATTTGTAAATATTTTTCAATTTTTTGGTTTTTCTTTTGAAATTGATTTACTCTCAAAAGACAAATACAATAATTGGTTTTAAAGAAAGAAAAGAGAAAATCAATTAAAATAATTGAATTGTTTATACAAATAAACTTTTTTGAAATAATTGGAAGAAATTTGTTTACTTACTCTTTAGGGAAATTCAATGAAACACTTCATCAAATGATTACATAATAATTCAATTTAAAACTTGTCTCAAATTTGTAAAAGTTTTCATTTATCACAAAAAAGTTATTCAAAGTACTATTGATTTCAAACCACAATATAATTGTCGGACGTATGACAAACACTGTTAGTGAAATCAGATTTGATTATAGCATTAAATACAAAGTTTGCGAACAATTATAACACTTGAAGAGAGTGTGAATCTCAAGAAGAAAAAACTTCTCAAACAAAGTATTGCTGTTTTGTTTCAAAATACACTCCTTTTGATCGTCTTTTGCTGTTCTAAAGACTGCTTTTTGCGCTCAAAACTACTGATTCCTCGTTTTGAGAGTGAGAGCACACATACCCTCTTATATTGCATACCCTCTGCTACTTAAATATCGTCATCATCTCCGCCCGAAAACAGACAGTAAGGTCTCTCTCTCTCTCTCTCTCTCTCTCTCTCCAATTTAATTGATAAACTATTGCAATGAGTAATATATCTGATTGTTCTGATAAAATATAAGTAGAGTCAATTCAAATCTTATCTAAAATTACTTCAAATACAATCAAAGTTTCAATAAATTATAAGAAAACAATATTTCAATCTTTAAAACAGTGAAAACATTTCGTTTTAACGATAATTGCTTTGAGAAGATGAGTGAAATTATTTTTGAATAAAAATGAGTAATACTTTTATTTTATTTTTCTTATTTTGTATTCCAAGAAAACCTTTTTTTACTTAAACTCTAAGCAAATCGGGGACCGAATAAACTGTAAGAGTCTCATCATTTATATAATCTGAGCTAAACATAGAATAATCCAAAATTAGATGAGAGCCCAGAAAAAAGGGATGAGAGAAATGAGCGAAACGACGAGCAGATAGTTGTCGTGTCTTCGTATGGATCCACAGTTTGTGTAATAATTTATTTCTTTAAACTGTTTTCGCTTTAAAACTATACATCAAAAGAGTTTTTGCTTACAATTCATTAGAATTCAAATCATTAGATGAGTGCAGAGATGAGACAAAACCAAAATTAGATACAAAATAATGTTAACTTATTCTCACTTTTATTCCTAATTATAATTTATTTCATATAAAATGTGTTTTAATTATAATTTAAGGAAAAAATACTAAAAAATCATTAGTTTTTTTTATGTGAGCTCTTCTGCACGTCCTGTTGAAGAGGCCATTAATTTATGGGTTTTGCACTGAGGGCTCACATAAGAGGTTTGTCTATTTTGCGGTCCTGTCCTTAGAATAGATCAGTTTCTGATAATTTCAATTTTATTCACGATTTTATTGAAACAAAAATGCAGAGAACAGGACATATAAACAACACAACTATTACATTGATTTTAAAGAAAAGTAATAAAAGTCTGCAAAAGTTATTGTCTTTTTGAGACCAAATATACGTTCATTTGAGAGTTAGGCTCAAATCTGGAGAATGTTTTGGCGCTTACTTACAGTTATTTACAATAGATTGAAGAGACCCTCAAATGACTGCCGTTTATATTCATGTTTGTTCACATTTTATGACTACTTCAGGACTGTTACCAGTTTTTTGTCTGCATTTCGCAAAACTAACTTATTTTTAAACACTTGTTCTGAGAAGACCTAAAAAGTTAATAAAACATTTGTTTTGTTGTTTTTTATGTGATTTCCAAACATTTCTTTTGTGACAAATAATTACATAAATTTTATTCCGATCGACATTAAGAAGAATCAAACGAATTGTTTTCAAATTTTAAGATTACTTTTTTGGTGAGAATTACTTCAAAACACTTTATAACTTTGTTTTGTTTGCATTAAACAACTCTTCTTTGATTTCTACACAAAATAATCTAATTTCCATTATCCAAGATATTACTCAGAATTCACAAGTTAATCTTCATGATGAACTTGTTGAGATTCTATTTTTAACAATAACTGATTCCGATTTTTCATAAGAATTCCCGGAGACGTCTGCAAATCATTTTAATTTTGTTTGGAGTTTGAAATCAATTGAATAAAATTTAGAAAAATATCACAGACTTTGAAAAATATCTTTATCTCTGACATTATGTGAATTTCAAATAAGAAGTAAATAACCTTGCATTTACTCAAAATAGGAACAGAACAAATCGAATTTATTTGTCATTCTGTGCTTTTCCGAGTCAGGACTGAATTGAAAGTGAAATAACAATTTTCATTAACTGATTGTCAGTTTGTTCCCAATTCAAGCGCTGATTGAATTCAAGACCAATAAAAAGAAAAAGTGATGACTATTTCCAATGAGTGAATCAAAAAACAGAATAACATATTAGAGAAGAAAAGATTTCAATGACTGAGCACTTGAAAAGTCAATTATTTTGAAAGCAATAGTTTATCAATCATTTGTCGACAACTCCTACACAACTTTCAAAGTATTGAATATTGAAAATATCAAACGTTTTAAGAAAATTTAAAATTTTTTATTTTCGTTCAAAGAGTTTGAGCCAATAATTTATTCATTGGATTAAAGAAAAACAATTTTTTGTTTGAAATTCTTGATAATGTATTCAACTCTTCCTTCAGATGTGATTTTGAAATAATTTAAAATTGGATTAAATAAATCTCTTGTTAATTCACAAATTTTTGGTCTGAAAATTCATAGAATTTTGTTTTATTTCCTTTAAATTCAAAACAATTTAATTTTTTTAAAAATTGAAATATTTGTTTACTTATATTGACTTATATTTTATTAAAAGTTCGTCACATTTATAAACAAAAATCTTTTGATTAAATTCAATGTCATCTCAGGTTTTCTAAATTTAAATATTTAGAAATAATAAGTCAACAAATATTTCAATTTAAAAAAAATAAATTGTTATTAAATTTAAATTTGAAATTAAAGGAATAAACAAATTTATATTCAAAATCTCTCAAATATTTTGATTTATTGATCGGTTTTCTGTGGTTTACAAAACCATAACCAATATTTTGGTGTCTAATACCCCGAGTGTTAAAAAATAATCAAACGCTTCGCATAAACGTTCAAATTCTGGCAAAAAACTGAGAATCTCTGGAAAATTGACAAAAACTCTAATAATTTGTGCAATAATTTAAAGACTGATTTATTGTCAATTCTTTTCCTGTTCTTAAATTCATTAAAATTTATTATTGAATTTTGCTGTCATTTAAAGCATTTCAAAAATTCCGAATTCATTGAAAATTTTACTTAAAAGTGAATTTCAATAGAAATCAAATATAAAAAGATATAAAAAGAATTGATTCCAATTCAGATTCTTTTGATAATTCAAAATAAGAGCATAAATTTGCCTGAAATGTAATAAAAGAGCAAGATTAACTCTATCATTAGTGCTATTAAACTAAGTATTCAAAGTACGGATCATTCGGTTTCCGAAACGATTTTTCGATTCTGTGCTAAGAATTACAACTTATTTGCCGAAGAAATGCATTTCATGTAAATTATTATAAATTATATTTTCTCTGAATATTCGAAAATTGAATTATATTATTAAGAAAATGAGGTCAACAACAGATAGAACTTCCATTAGATTCAAACAAATTAATTAAATCTATATATCATTTAGTGATTCACTGATCACTTATTTAAATAATGGCAAACAATATTATTCTGTGTGTATTATTCTGAGCAAATTTTTCTTTTTCTTTTTTCATTATCACCACTTTTTGATTCTAAATGTGCATGATTATTTTGAGAACACACAAAGATATTAACCGAATATTCTGTTTATGGATTTTAATAATATATGAAAATATATTTTTTTGCGTTCAATCTTTACATAGAATATGTAGTTGAGTGACGCCTACGATATTTAATCAAAATTTGATGCCATTCGCTCTGGTATTAGTGTTTTCCTAATTTTGCTTATATTAGACTTGTTTTTGAAATGAAGAGATGTAATCGATTTCTCAGTTTTCTTGTTTGTCTTGAGTTTAGTGTCTCTGAGGACTTGAAATCACGAGAAATAATTGATGTGATCACAGATTCCTACGAACACCGAACCAATAGTTTATTAATTCCGAGAAAAAAACATTTTCTTTAATTTTAAAAATATTATTTATCAAATACTTTAAAAAAGTGACATGGATGATCGCGGCTTGCAGCTCAAAAATTATAAACTAAGATTATTATTCCAATTTTTAATCATGTACATTCATTAGGGGATAAACCTCTTAACCAATTATTTTTTTCATTTGTTTGAAAACTTATTTTCAAGATTTTTATGGAAATTCCTATTTATTTAATTTATTTCTTTATGAAATTGTAGTAGATTTAAGCAAGGTTCAGTGAGCTATCCATTTATCGCATTAACTAGTCTATTAATCTTTGGAAAAAACAATTTTTGATATTAAATAACGTTTAGATCTTCTATTAATCTCTTTAATAGACTGAATGGCGAACTCTATGTCAGAGATTATGGTATTAACGGAATATAAATAACGGATTATTGATATAATTCACATCAAGTGAGTGATAGATACGACCGCTTCTAATATTATGACCATAAATGACAATATATGACAATATGTTGCAATTTGTCACAACTTGCAAATCTTCTGACAAAAAAGCTAATGAATTTTTTGAGGGCGAAACAACTTGACTCGAATAAACCTGAATTAAGCTTGTTAAACCTATTTTGTGTTGCATAAAAGTTGAACTAGTTTATCTGAGCAATTCGAAAAGCTATTCAAGTTTTAGGGGATATTAAAATGAGTTTCACTCAATTGTCTCAAAATATGGAAATTTATAATTCTATTTGTACTGCCTTTGGAAACCTGGCATCAGGTGCTCCGTCACGAGTATAACATTTAATGAAATCTCTGGTGAATCACAAGATTCTGAGGATAATTGGAAACACAATTTCTCATATGACTTACATCTCTCGTATAACTGCCTCTCAGAAGAACCCCTGTTTTCATATTATTTCATCTAAATTAGCAAGTACAATTAAATCTATTTTTCTCGCTTCTATTTAATTGGTTTTATGAGAAATAAAAACTGAAAGACTATTTGAAAATTAATTTGAATATTAGAATTTGAAAATATTATATAACTTTAGTATATTATAGTATAATATAATAGTATTCTCACAATTTTTTTGAGAAATGAATTTTTTTCAAAAAGAAGAAAAATTTATTTTTATTTTACAATTTTTATCTTAAATTCATTACATTTATATTAAACACTAAGACTATGATAAAAATGCTGGACTCAACTTTCACTCTAATCTTCAAATGATTTTTTGTCTTAAAATAATTTTTTTTAATTAGTGACAAATATACAGATTTTGTTGTTTTGAATTTTTGTTTCATCTTGAACAAAGTCACTCAAAGCAACATCGATATTTAAATTTTTAGTGATTTTAATGAAAAATAAAATTTGAATAAATCTTTTATTACAATAAATAAAATTATTTGAATCGAAAATATTTAATCCATTTTTGACAACATATTTGTAATTCAAAATAATTTTGTTTTCATTTTCGAAGAATATTCTCCAAAATTAATATATGTTTTGGTACTACAAAAATATTTGAGATAACTTTTAGCCACAAAATATTCATTAAAGTTGTTTACCAATCGTTAAGAAGTTGAGGGATGTGTTTATTCCTCGTGAGCTTTGCCTCAAAATGAATAATATATATCCAAAAAACACTTTTCTTTATTGAAGATCTGTTTTTTGTTGAAGAATTCAAATGCGATTCCCGTTAATGACTTCAACCATTTGAAGAGTAAAATAGCTTTTGTATTAGTCATGTGAGGAATCCCTAACAGTTTAATGACTATTAGTTTTATGGTGTCTATCGTCAAATTCAAGGATAATAATACCGTTTTTGTCGGAGAAACCAATAAAATTGTGATTTTAATTTCAAAGACTTCTTAATATGTGATGCCGTTAAGTGAGGCATTAAATGGTTATTCATTAGAAAACCCGGATTTCCATATAATTTGCTTTAATTAAGAAATTTTTTCTAAATATTGAAGAAAAAATATTATAGATTTGTGTCAAAAATACATTAGATTTGAATTTTCGATTCAAATGATTTTTGTTTTGTTTTAATTCAATTCACAGAATTGAAGAAACTTTAGACTACTTTATAACACGAACAGTGATTTATTGTAAGAATATTTTGTCTTATTTTTGAAATTTCTGTACAATTAATTAAAAATAAGAAAAACATTGTTTTTATTTGACTTTCCTTTCGATGATAATCAAAGACACATTTGACGGACTTTATTATATTATATCAATTATTGAGCTCTTGTTCTCATAATCTCAAAGATTGGACACACATTTCAAGTAAACAAATAATAAATATCTATTAATAAGTAATTAATAATAATAATTATAATATGACTTAAATTGAGACCAAAAGCAGAGTTATGTAGCAATTAGTTCGAGATATGGGTTGGCATCGACTTGATTCACAGCTCGAGACTCTTCTTTAGACGTGTTTTGGTCTTCACTATTGTTACTATTCGTACGATTCGTTATATTTGAGCTATTCTTACGGCTATTTATGGTAACCCTTTGTCGACAGTTTTCATTTGATTTAGACCTGCAATTGATATACTCATCCCCTCCTCTACTCCTTTCATGTCCTTCGTCTTCAATTTCATCAAAAAAAGGTATCACATAATTGATGTCATCACTAATAGAACTACTCTTTTCTTTTGATAGTTTGGGTGCTGTCGGAGCCTCTCCATCATTGTATCGCCTGTTCTTTAATGTCTTTCGCGGAGAAGGAGTGGTGGCTCTCGAGGATATACTTCCAGTTTCTAACATTTTCGACAAATTTGGAGTACAGGGCGCAGAACTACGACTTCGACTGTATCGGGACCTCTGAGATGAAGTGCCGCCACTCAAACAGGACTGTCGGTTATTGGACCTACAGTTGGCCTTATATTGAGCCCAATTAGTTATTGCTCTCTTCAATTGTCTCATAATTTCCTGTCCATTGGATGTCTTAAATGAAAATATTCCCTCTCCTGTAGAGCATCGACTGTAAAAACGAACCAAAATTCAAATTTATTAATCATTTTTACAAATAAAGTGAATCACTTTCTCTCAAAAATATTAATGAATAAAAAACTTTGAAAACCAATTCAAACTCAATATCAAAGGGACCGACTATTGCCGACTATTTGGGATTATTTTTATGTTTCAAAGATTAAAATTGGCATGCTAATGAAAGATCTTTTGACCCTACACAACTCCATAGATATCAAGCAATAAAATTTATCATCAAATAATTAATGTGATGATATAGTTTGGGATAGGAATCGCTGAGATATAACCAAGATATAGTGATATTGATATTTAATAGATAAAATAAATTGTCCCAAAATATATTAAATCGATTCTCTAATTACAATCATTTCAGAAAACGTTTTGAAATCTTTAGAAACATTTAGACTTTAACCCAATTACTCAAAATATGAGTCAAAAAGCTGAACCTGCGTCAAAATAATGAGTAAAATGTTCTTACTCATGCTACTTTGAATATGAATAAACGATATGTATGCAAATTTGTAGCGCCTCACAAGCTACTTTCTTGCAATAGTGCAAGGTATATATCTTGATACATTTCCGAAAGCTTTAATTCATTTTAAACCATATTCTGCGGAATTCTCATATGATTTAAGATTTATTAAAAATTATTAATTTAGAAAATGTTGTACTCCTTCCTCGAATTTATTCAAAACACAAGTATTTCTTATGTAATATCTCTATAATTTAATTTAAATGAAAAGTAATGCCTAGAATCTTGAGCCTAGATGCTTTGTGATTAGCTTTGGAAAAAAATAAAATAAAAATTCAAATTTTATTTTAATAAATCACAACATCATAAGCGACAGAATATGGAAAGTGTTAAACAAATTAATTTTTAATGAAAGTATTAATTTTTTTTTCTTCTTGTCATTCAATAGAGAATTTTTCCGTTAAATTATTTAATGAATGCAAATATTTATATATGAAAGGAATGATCCGGGTAATGATAAAAAAATAAAGTAATTCAGATAATGTTTTATCGATTTGTTTTTGAATTGAATGAACTATCGTTAAATATATCGAAACCTATTTGAAATATATACCCCTTTATAAGTGAATTATTAAACAAAACTAAAATAAAAATTTCTTATATATTTTGAATTGAGAAAAGGTAAATGATTAAGTGATGAAGGTCACCACTATCAGCATAAATATAAAATTATTCAACGATTGCACAAGGTACTTTTGAGAATATATTTCTCTAATGTGGGCGAATTATTAAAGACCTGTGTATTAGATATATATTTATAAATTTGTGCATTATTTATACCATTCGTTATAATTTGATATACATTATTCATATATTTTTAAAATTATCAGAATTTTATTGGAAATCAAAATTGAAAGTAAAAACAAGTGATGACATACCGGCCCACTTCAAGGGTGACCACTGTTTGCCTTTTATCGGATTTGTTTGTTTGGCTCAAAATCGTTGAATAGTTTTTATTTTTAACGGATTCGTGTCTATACTGACGTATGAACGCTATCGGCCATAACTGGAAACACTCGAAATCTCCAATTCTGGCCACACCGACACCTCGGGTGAAGATAACCAGTTGAAGCTGTCCCCGAAGGCACGCCCTCTCAGAGGCATCGGTCGGTAGAACAGAGACCTGGAACCTCTCCAATACCAGACCAGCTTTTAGTGGAAAATAAAATAAAATTAATTCAATAGAAAACACGAAAACATAAAACAATTGCGAAATTAAAGATATAAATCAAATTAAAATATCATAACATTTGCATTCGTTTCTCTTCTCTTGTATTTGTTATTTATGCCAAAATAATGATAATAAATGGTTAAGAGCAAAAAGAACCTAGATAAATGTCTAATAAATTGACCTGTTATGAAAATTTTCCATCGATTACAGACAATAAATAAATTTTAGTTTTGTTTACAGTTTTTAGAATTCAGGAAAGAATACATTTTGATGTGAATTCAGTTTTATCTGAAGTTTTCATTCATTAACAGAATCATTGAATTGAGAGATAAATAAAATTTTTGGATAAAATTAATTAAACGCTCGGATAATTTGCTCACAATATTTGAGTCAATACCAAATCCATAGTTCAAGTTCTTGGAGACTACGTCTATGGATATAATCAAATTATTTGAGCTCATAATTAAATGAGAGAACACAGCAATCGTCAAACACTCAAAACTGTTTTTGTTTGATAATTAATTAATTCAAAACTCAGACACAAAATGAGTTAAGAATTTATTTAATTTGAGATCAAAAAAAATATTTGCAGACATTCTTCAGTAGTTTCTCAGAATTATTCTGTTCTCATATAAAGAACTGGAAGTACTCTTCTGTTAAGGACTCAACTAATTAGTGTATAAATAACATTCAAAATCAGAAATGAAATATTTTTTTGTGCTTTGAGTCAAAATCTCTAAATTATTTTAGTCTAACGAATCATTTTTCAGTTCTTTTCTTTAATTTCTTTCATATATTTTTTAATTTAGAATTTGATTTAAAAAGAAGAAAAATCTCGAATTTATTTCGAAATTGATCCTTGTATTGGAATTTCAAATTTCTAGAAATTCCATTGAAATCAATTGATCAAGAATGTCTTTACAGGAAATTAAATTCCACATTAATGGAATTTTGCAACTACCGTTGAAAAGATCAAGGGTAAAATTAAGCTTAACTTAAAAGTTAGATAAGAAAAATCATGAATTATTAAAATAATGATTACATTATTTTTTTGAACAAATGCTAATTTGATTGATTTCTTTCTTTAGGTTTCAAACTTACAATACTTTTTTTGTGTGATTTTCAATGAATTTATTTCTTTATGACTTTCATCTCTATATTTCATATAAATAAACCATTTATTCGAAGAAAAGCAATACATTTATAAAGTATTTGAAAAGTGAAAACATATTCGACACACAATTGGAAGACATTCTGATTAAAGAATATGAAGAAAGAAATTATTAATAATTTTACAAATAATTCAAATAATTTTCTCTCTCTCTCTCTCTCTCTCTCTCTCTCTCTCTCTCTCTCTCCACCAAAAGGTTATTTTGTTTACTTATACAAAGAAAGTCAAGACATAAATTAGATCCATATTTTCCACATGTATTCAAAGCAGACAATAAAAGTATAAATAAAGTTAAAACTTAATGCAAGAAATGTTTCGAATATATTCATTGATTTTTATATCGAAAATATTTTCTATTGAAGTAAATAACTGGAAATGTAGTGCTTTTCTTATCAATCATTTCTTTTATATATATTTATATTCTTTTATAAGTTCAACAAATGATGTGCTAAACAGAAAAAATGACCACAAGTCGATTCATACAATACAAACTATAATTTATTGGTCGACAACATTCAAAATGATTTATATCTAGTGAATAAAATAGTGAATAAACGAAGTGCTGATCGCATTCAGATATAATAAAAATTATCTGAAAATAAGAGCAAAACATTTTTCCAAAATTATTATAATATATCGTAAATACGATTCGTTTCTATTTTCGTATAATTTGTAGATTTGATCGAAAAAATGGAAAAATTTGTCGAAAGAGAAATTTGTTTTCAATGATGTTATAGGAAAGTAAAGGAGAATTGTTTTCTCCAAAATAGACTCAGAAAAGAGGAAAGCCATCAAATGAGGCGAAGAATACCAGTAGAGAGAAGTAAAGGCTTTAGTAAAGTTTAGTTTAGCCTCACATTCATGTGACATGTATTTTGGGGAACTGATTGAAGACATAACAGGAAAGACAAAACAGCCTTTCCTTTTGCATTACATCTGACTTTATTATTGAGAGATATTTTCTTTTATTTTTTTCAAAAGAAGATTAAGTTTTCAATGAAAGCAATCAATTGCAGAGAAAATAGAGAAGAGAAATAAAATACAAGAAAATAGTTTTTATTATTTAAACCAAAATCTCAATTAAGGTCTGAAAAGGACTTACGCTCTAAAGTTGTGCTTTGATTCCAATCTGTTGTCCACAAAAGGTCTTCGGGAATGCGTTCAGAAGAGGAAGCATTTGAACGGGACATGCCGTGAGTCGGATCAGAAAATCCGGACGATTCCCTGACGAAGGCTGGCGCACAACTGCAGGCACTCCCGTTTGTACTGCTGTCGGACTCAGAATTCTGATGATTGTGATGATTGTTGTGCTGATCACCGACTGATTGAGTGCTACAAATCGAGTTATGGCAGAAACTGTTGTTATTCCAAACAAATTTAGCGCTTGTGGTCAGAGACGACAGACCAGACTCTGCGTTACGACTTTGAGCTGTCAGGTCCAGAGCCAAAAGCCAAGACCTTTTCAATAAAACATATAACTTAACGATCAAATGATTGATATTTTATTAAATTATTGCCTCAAACCAATCAATTGTCTAACAAAGAGAGATAACAGAATCAAATGATGTCATACCTCGCGGCTAATTCATCGTCTGCTGCCAGAAGTAGAGGCGCTCTTCCATTGCAGACCAAAACCAATACATTTGGGAAGCGGTGCGACTCTGAAGCGATTCCGATGTGAACCGTTTCGTTGAGTTCAAGAGTTAAAAGTGGAGAACAATTGGTTTTGATATCGTGTTGACAGTTATGCATCTCTAGGATAGATGTGTTGTCCAAAAACGAGTCCCGCAAAACAAAATATCTCTTATGCCATGCCTTAAGGGATTTCAAAATTTAATTGATTTTTGTTTCAATTCATTATTATTTAAATATGTTTTTATTGTAATTCTATGCAATTCTATGCAAATATTGGATTAATTCAGAGAAAGTCCAAAAAGTTTTCATTCATTGATTAAATTCTACGAATAATTAATATTTTCATTGATTAAAATCAAACAAAAATTCAATTCATTCAAACAAAAGTTCTTAAGAGAATTCATATCATTTAATGAGAAAAGTTTTTGGTTGTTAGATATTTGATCTTGCTTGTTTAGCTCGATTGCTGTTGTTATTAAAATATTCAGTGTTTGCTTTGGTTTTAATCGTATGACTTATTACTAATCAAATCTAATTGGACTCAAATATAGAGTGAGTTATGAGTCATAATAATGGCTTTTATCAACATTTAGTCCATTTCCAGCGTTGAGACAAAAGCTCCGGATGTTATTGATCCACAGGAAAAACATTCCTTAGTCTCGCAATAAGTGATTCAAAGAGTAAACATGGTATCGGATTTACAAAATTATTAGATAATACTATTAACCATGGTCCATTGTTTTTCCAGACTAATGGAAAAGACCAAGTTAATTTCCTGGGTAAACACAATGGTTTGTTTTTGTTAATTTTTCAAACTATCAATAATTATATAAAACTTTGTTAAGACTTTTAGTGACAGACTTTTTGCGATAAAAACAAAATTCATGTGATCTCTGATCACAAGTCTTATCCAATTTATTATTGATTAACATTTCACTCGAAAACAAATGTTTTTCATCCTTACATTGAGTGATCAGGGCATAAAATATTGACAAGATCATTTCACAATAATTGAAAATACGATAAACATGTTATTTCTTATCGGAGTCATCTTGTGATGTTTTCGAATCTCTCGATGCAATTAATTGAATACAGTCAAACCTCTGATTACTAAAGTGCTATTTTCCCGGTATTTTGTTCACTGAAGAGAGGTTTCATTTAAAATAATACATAAAATACATAATCATTAAAACATAATTCTAACTTGAACTAACTTTAAATTAATCAAAATAATCAATTAATTTCTATTTATCTGAATTTATCAAACATTAAACCCCTGAAATTCATCGAAAATTCATTGGAGATTGTAATTAAAGTAATAGAAATAGAGTTCAACACATATTTCATGTGATTTTCGAATCAAAAAATTTCAAAACCTTTGTTATAGTTTGCCATTTGTTCAGATGAGAGGTTTGTTAGGCATTGAAAATGTTATGTTAGGTCTCATCAAATGCTTTCAGTTTAGAATACAGAGGTTTTCACTAAAGAGAGGTTCTTATATATAATGGGAGTCAATGGCAGTGATGTTGGGACTCAAAATAGTTCAGAGGTTTTCACTAATCAGAGGGATTCTATAACAGAGGTTTGACTGTATTAGTTTCTAAATTGAAAATGTTTAAACCCCTATTGGGTAATTCCCAGCGAGATTATTTTTCAAAAGTCGTATATAATTTTGATTTTTTTACCAAATAATGGAAGAAAATCTTGGAAAATATATTTTGGCTTTTCATCAGGCTTATATTTTTTTTAAATAGAAAAACATATCTTTTTAAGATTTCCAGTAGTTTTATCTAAAGGCTGAATTAGACCTTGGTCTAATAGTAAATTCATGTTAGCTATAACTTGGATTATATTATTTTCAAATATTCGTTTGACTGACAATCAAAATGGTATAAAATAATATTTTCTTATATTATATATAAGTTATATATAAATGTCTTTTATGTTTCGCAATGATTCGCCCGAAAACAAGTATTCAACTGAAAGTATTTGTGAATAACTTTTCAAAAAAAATAATAATTTGAATATTTTTTAGATTTTTATCGGAACCCAAAGCAATAATTTTAAATTCAAAACAGAATAAGAGAAGACGACTGAAATGGAAAGGGGTTTATCTTTAATTTATGGAGTGGTCTATCAAATTGAATAACAAATTCATTCTATGATATAATAAAATAAAAATTATTCAAATTCTTGGCTCATATTTGATTAATTGAATGAATATTATTCTGACTCAATATTAGTCATAAATGTTTTATTTAATAAATCAATTTTTGGATAAAATATAAATTAATTTACTTTTAATTTGAAAAAAATTAGTATTATTTTCTAATAAATAGTAAGGGATTTAGGCTTAAGAGAGTGAAATCATTAAAGAGAAGATTGAGTAAAGAAGAGCACAAACATCACATAACATAACATCAGAGGATTTATTACAAATATTTGAATAATTTAGGCCTACATTCGACTTCACCTAAGGTTTACTCTATTTGTTTGATTTCTGGGCTCTCTATTGAAAGTCAGACCCAAAATCTTTGATTAAAATCTTAGATTTATTGCAGTAAACAAGAAATGAAGTGAATCTTAATTTAAATGAATTAATTAATTGTAACCCTCTCACAATTTCTTTGAAAAAGAAGTTTAATAAAAAAAATTTAGTCTTTAAAACATTTATTTTTGAATACAAAATATCTTTTGAGTTATAAATTTGTTTTTCTTATTATATTCTAAAATATATTTTTACATAACTTTTAGGTTTTCTTCAACAACAACAACAAAAATATGTTTTCAATTCTATTCAATAACTTTCTTAGAGAAAAGTTTAACAAAACAGTAATACAAATGTTTAACAAATCAAAAGACAAAAAAGAGTTAATATACAAAAGGAAAAGTCAGTTAATCAGAGACTCATAGGAATTGACTCTCAGATGAAGTCAATCGCAAAAAATATCTGAAAGAAATAGAAACAGAGCTCTGAATGAATGTCCTTCTAATCACTGGGAAATTCATAAAAACAAACCACAATTTGAGTTCAAGAATTGCATATAAAACATAAAAACAGAGTAAACGTCAGAAATGATGAAAACACTAAACACTAGATTGGAATTGAATTGTTGAATACATGTATTCTTGTACATTCAATTGTAGATTATATGACCAAAACTATTTATGTGATGAATTAGCTTAGATATGATCTTAGACATCTTAGAGAGTATCTCTTTTTCATTCAATATTGTTATAAGGATTTACGTTAAGTAAACTCTCATTCAATGAATTGAGTCAAATCGTATGTCAATCCAATTATCGACGAAAAAATGGATCGATTGCTATCAACGGATCTAATTAGATCTGATAGTACCTAATACTTAATAAGATTGAAAACAATCATGGTGATTCTTTATTTAAAAACAGATCGGCAATGAGAATCTGAAATATTGACATTATTTAACTAAAAATGATTCGTTAATTTATATTATATTAAATCTCAATATATTACAATTGAGAAATACTATTGACGTAATAGAAATGGAATTAAATAAATAGTGTTAACAATAATATGTTTTTCATGTCAGATGTGTTTTGTATAATTGACAATCCATTAGTGTATTCCTGCAAATACTCGACTCGAGAGCTTATTATAAAGACTATACTAAAACGTATGGATTTCCAAAAACGACAGTTCAATGCATTTATTCCAGTATTTAATGTCATAAAAAAGAAGATTTTATTTTCAAATTAAATTTCAGACAAATATAAATAGATATCGAAGAAAGAGATTTTACAAAACGCTTATTATCCGTTAAAAACAGATTGAATTGTGTTTTGACAAGAGTCTAATTGAGTCAAAACCAGTCCAAACAAGTAATCATATTTTTATTATTGTTTTCACAGAAAAGATTAAATCTTAAATATCAAAGAGGATATTGATCTAGAGCATATTGAGTAAATAATATGATTTGAAAATAATAATAATTCTTTCGTTAATTGATTTCGTGTAAAACAAGCGGAATATTAAAGGAATAAAAATAAAAACAAAATCATTGTTCAGATCAGAACTCATACTGTAATGATGTTCAAAGAAAAATCTGATTATTGCCTGTAATCAAAGTTAACCTAAATTCATGTTTCAATGAATAGGAACAAATGAATATCAACTGATCCAGCTTAGATGTCTAGATTCTTTAGATTGCTTCTGTCTCATCTTATTTTATGTAATTCTGTAAATATTCTGATGTTTTGACCCAATTCTGGTCCAAATCTCAATAGATTTTATGTGAAGTCAGAAATGAATACATTAATACATTGTATGGAAGACTACATTCACTGAAAATTTATTGAAGAGTGTTATGAAACTGAAATATTGACCTAAAAATTGGCGAAACATTTGAGGAAAAGACGATAAATTATTTTATTATGGATTGACTCAAATTCAGGGTTACTTGCGATGAAAGTTGAAGACATGATGTTTTCAACGTTTTCTTTAATGTATTAAAGTTTTTATCGTAATATTCATGACTCATGAGACGGAATAAACATTAGATCAAAATATACGAAAACTTAATATTTCTTTTAAAAATCTGTGAAATATTTTGACAACAGAAGTAAAGCCCAAAACCAAACATAATTTATATCAATCAAAACGCCTTTCCGTCCAAACGATTTTTAATACCAAAACCCAAAATTTTTACGAAATATAACGAAATATTTGGATTATATTAAATTATTTTCTCTTAAATTCCATAATTTTTTTATGAAATTTACCAAAAAAATGCGAATTCGAAGCAAAATTAAATTTTCTAGGTATAAATTGTATGCTATAAGTTAATGGATCATTGAATTACTTGTGAAAGTACTTCACCATGATGATGATGATGGTGAAAAACAACGAACAATAAAATACATCTTCATATATCTTCAGTATATCTTCATTTTTGTCTGAAATACATTTACAACACATTTTGGATGAAATACATATCATTCTAACAGAATATTCCGGAGAGTATTGAAAATAAATTTCATCTTTTTTCAGTTCAATGATTGCATACAAAAGTATGTTTTTGTTTTATATTAATATATTTGATATTATAATATATTTTGTATAACTTGAATATGACTTCTATCACTGAATAACTTTTAAGACAAGACTTTCAGTTCTTTTGTAAATAAAAATTTACATTAATTTTTTCAAACAAAACTTTCAACTAGCTCATTTCCATTTTAAAAATAGAAGCAACCAAATTTTAATCTTTGTTTCCCAGTTTATTTGTCGGGAAAGAACTTTTTAAAATTTATTTAATCATATGTTAGAGGGAATTGATGCGCCATTATATGACTCGCATCTCTTCTAATGTTAGATTTCATTTAAAATTTACTGATTTATAAAATTTTATGTTTTGATTGAAAACAGTTTGTTGTAGGAGTTGTTGTGAGTCCTCAGATCAGTTCTCTTTTGAAATGAAAGATAAATCTGAAATAAATGTCAAAATAGTTTTCGACGAAAAGATGGAATTGTTTTTCTTCCGATAAAGCCTTAAATCTCGTGATATATCAAATTTTGAAGAAAAAAGTGATTTAAAAAGAAGCAAGGGCGTTTAAATTGATCCCAAACTTTACAAAGTTTAAGGTCGAAAACATCTTTGAATAAAAGAAATCCATTTGGAAACAAAATTATCTGAAAACAAATACACAAAACAATATTTATTTCACATTAAGTAGTATTTGTCTCTCTTTGATATTTGTGTCCTTTCAATGGATATCAAGAAATGGTGAATGAATTCTGCCATTCGTTTGACAAATGTTTAAGTTGTGTATCGCAAACATCCATTTGGGGACAGTATCTCAACTCTTGAATACAAAATAAATAAAATTAATAGAAGTGTAGGAGTTTTGTAGATATGTATCCAATATATAATTCAAACAAAAAAATAATTGTATCTAGCTTCAATTAACTTATTGGTTTTAGTTTAATATAAAATATAAAATTCTGTTACTTCTGTTTCTGAGTAAACAAAAAATAAACAAAAATAAACTCTTTTTTATGTATCTCTTGTTTGACTCAAATTTCTTTTGAATAATTCATTGAAATCATTGGAATATAAAACATTGTTTGGGAAAACTTTTTCGAACCAAAGGTTATTTGATCTTGTCATAGGAATCACATCAAATTTATATAGAATTTCATTTTCTGATTTTTACAATAAACTGAAAGAGCTTGGGACTATTGTTGAAACTGTTTCAATGTCTAACTATTTATTAGTTCTTAATTGAAATTGACATTGAAAGATATTGGCAAGTTTCAATTTCTCTCTTATAGGTATTGATGTGTCAAAAGTAGAACCAAAGAAATGCCGGAAAACTGAGACAACTTTGCCTTACAATCAATGAAATGAATGTTTCAAATGAATTGATACTTAATATCGATCGGAATCCTTTCAAATGAAATCAATAGTCGTCTTGATTTCAATTGACATTAATTATGTTACGATTGGTATTGAAAACAAATCTAACATAAAATCATTTTATTAATTAATTTACAGCTTCTCTGATGTTATGCAAAAACTGTTGGATGCGTTCAAAATAGAATCAAATCATTTATTTATTTTGAAAACAATTCAATAAAAAATTATTAAAACATGATTTCGTATATTCATTAATATCAAAGTTCTAACCATTTAAGAAATTTTTGGATTGAGACATGTCTTTACGATAATGTTTCATTTATTTATAGCAATAGAATATATTTATATGACCTTGATATTGATATTCATCAGAGGAAAACTCATTGTCATAAATAATCTTAAATAAGTATGATATGGATTACTTTGAATAAATGAACTTTTCTTGTCTTAAAAAGATAAATTTGATTCTCTCTCTCTCCCTCCCTCCCTCTCTTGCTCCCCTCTTATCGGCGTTTCTCTCATTTTCCTCAAAAATGATTAACCATTGTACTTATCATTGTACTGATAGATAATAGTAGATCCAATCAAAAAGATGGAATGGCAAGACACAAAAAAGTATTATGTTTTCAAAACATTAAAAACTGGTTGAGTTGAGCCATCATTTGATATTTTTTTCTTTTTAAAAGCTTTTTTGTCTTCGAATCGTTTAATCAAATTTAAGATCCAATTGATTGTCAATTATTTCGATGGCAAACAACTATTGCGTGACTTAAGACCCAAACGATACAACAGTTTCTTTTTGTCAATAAATTTATAGATAAACACTAAATCGCTTATAAATTATAAGACATAAGTGTTTTGACAAATAAAAAGTAAGTTTGAGTCAATTTTTGCGAAAATTATTTATAGACATTGAAAAGAAAAAAGAGTTTTCTAACGTTTTTGACTTCAAAGACATCAATTCAATAAAATGCTTAAACGAATTCCTAAATAACTGTTTAAATATTAATAGAAAAGCGATTCACGTCTTTTTCTTTTGACAATTTTCGACATATCATCGATGGCTTCAATTAATTAAATTTTTGATATCTTTTCAATTCAAAAGCTTTCGTTAGAATTAGTCTAAAACTAGGAGTGAGTCCTGTTTTTAATGCAAGCTTTTAATTAAATTCAAAATCGATTTCATTTCAAATATTTGTCTTTAATTTCAAGCAAATTGAATATCGATTACAAAATCCTAGATTTAGGGCTCGGCTATAATTTTATCCATTTTCAGTTCATTCTGTTCCTAATAAGTAAGAAGAGGGTCAATAAAACTTGCAATCTATCTGGATGTGATTGCTTGCTCAATATTGCTTTTCTCGAATATAATCATTTAAACCTGGTTTTGAGCGATTGAAAAGAATAGTTGAGAAAGTGTGCATGGTTACAACAGGGATCTCCAACCTCTACAATGCCTGACAATGATGTTCAATAATTTTATGTTAATTCATTCGTTTTGGAGAATAATTGAAATGTTTTTCATTTCTTACAAAAATTATAATTTGCAATTGAATTGATGAATAAATTGAAAAGTTGCCAAGCTCCTAAAAGCTGCTGACATTGTTTTGAGTGAATAAATACTTTGAGAGAAATTTAATTGAAATTATGCCTCAAATCATATCTAAATGTTTTTAACGAATTTACACGAACTCTGATTCCCATTTGAATAACAATTTTATTCAAACCCTGATTTGGTTTTGAAAAAACATACAATCAATTTGAAAAACTTGAGCGTCATATCAATCGTCACTCACTGAAGAAATTTTTAAAAATAATTAAGAAAATCAAATATTTGTAGAAATTAATGATTTTTCAAATGAAAGACATAAATGATTTTAAAACAAACGAATTCATAGTTCTTCTCAACTCTTCTCAACTAATGACTCGTTTTTTTGTTTACTCTTTTTGAAGGATTTCATAACTTATGTAATCATAAGTCATATTTTAAGACACGGAATAAAATCTTTCAAATTTTATCATTTCATCTTGTATAAACGAATAGAATTAAATATAGATGTAGTCAGGGTAATGGTTTATGTACATGTTCCAGGAGAGGGAGAGCGAGAGAAAGGGAAATCATAACTATAATCGTGAATTTGCTATAAAACAAACGACAAATATTTGGTCAAATAAATTATTGTTATTATTATTACACTTTGGGATGAACACATCAACTAAGAGATGAAAAATGGGTAGAGAGAGAGAGAGAGAGAGAGAGAGAGAGAGAGAGAGAGAGAGAGAGAGAGATCGGGAAACAATAAGAGATGGAGAGGGATGAAGTACTGGTTAGAAACAATAAAGAACTGTTGTTTACGCAATGGACGGGTAAATGTAGTTTTTTAAGGTATGTACATTTTTTGGCAGAAATGGATTCTATTTTTTCCGTAAAATATTTTTGTTTGAATGACAAAAGTATGTGTCGTTTTGTTGTCATATCATTTGTCCAGAAAAACAATAAGAGAATAGTTTATAAAGGATTTCGGAATCCATCTATTATTTCATATAGATTTTCAGATAGAGGCAAAAAGTTCTTGGTCGTCTTTCATTCACACAAATTGATTGGTTAGGTATCAATTGTTCTGATGAACTAAGGATTAGACTTCAGTTGTTGACTGAATTACTATTACTCCGATAACCACATAATCTGTTGATTTGAAAGAAATAAGTCATATGTCGTCCAATTTCAATGAATTACTTATATTTGATTTAATTGGAAAAAAACTGGATTTCATTGCGAATAATTGGTATCGAATTTGATCCTGGATCGTATGACTTCAAAAGTCATAAGAAGATAATATTTTAAACCAAACTCTAAGAAATTTTGTTATCTGATCTAATGTAGAATTCACCAAGAACAATTATTATGTTCATCCAATTGATTTCATTAAAATGATATATCAAATTGAGTGAGATTTCAACCAAAAACCTATTTCTCAATTAAGGATTTATGAATAAATTAATTACTCGTAATCTTATAACTCATTCTTATTGAAAGGGTCTTAATTCAATTCATAATTATGGATGAATTGTGTAATTCATTATACATTTTGATATATTAGTCTTCTGTCTCTCAAACATAATTAATTATATTACGTTTGAAATGGATTTGAATTTTGTTTTTTAACCTTAAGCTCACATTTATTGACGAAATGCACAGAATATACTTTTATCTGTGATTCCTATTTAATTGAATGTCGGAAATAGTGTCAAACCTATGAATTTTTTATGAATTGATTGAATCAATTGAAGTCAGTTTGAGATGAAATTCAAAAATCAAAATAAAAGCAAATATACGTAAGTCGAGTGAAAACCCACTGCATCATGAACTGGTGACCAGGGGTATAGTTCAAATTCTCACTCATTTTAAATTGTAGAACTTATCCTGTTTGTTTGATTCCCACGTTAAGAAAAGACTTCCACATTTTCTAGTCTATACCTCCTTAGCCATCACTGATTTAACTCAAACCACAAATTGAAGGGAAGTTTAGATATAAGGAAACTTTGCATTAAATGTCTGTCGTATTTCATATATTTATAAGGTTTCTTACAAATAAAACTTGCATGCTTCAATAATCAATTTTCGATTCGACGACAACCAATACTAATGTTGAGGTTTAAATTGAATTTTATTTAGTTTTTGTTGAATTCATTGAAATAAAAATCAATGTTTTTTTTCAAAAATATATTAATTTTTGTAATAAATGAGATCTTATCTTAAAATCTGCCGAAAATATTCTCTTTGTTATAACATTAGGGAAGAAAATCTCTCCCAAAAGCTTTCTCTTTAAATTGGATTCAAGTACAATTGAAAGACAGATTTACTAAGTTTGCTTTACTAGGTGCAAAATATGAAAAATAGTATAAATGCAAAATATCAAATAATAATAGAAATGTTTGAAATCCAAAAATAAAATTCTGATTATTGGAAATTCAATACTCAATGGATGAACTCAATCGACAATATATTACATTCAAAAAAATGTTAAGAAAAGAAATTCATGAATTGTTAGGAAAATCATATGAATTCTTAAACTCAAAAAGGAAAAAATAAATATATATGAAGAATATGAAGAATATATCGAAAATTCTTTGAAATACAAAAAGTAAATCCAAGAATAACTGTGAAAAGAATAATAAAATTTTCTTTTCTTTATCAATATTTTTGTAATAATTTCTCAGCAAATCATTGAAAGCATAGAATAGTGAAAAGAAATGAAAGTCTAAACACTTATATAAATAAATATTAAACTTTTGCATTAACCAAGAGATCCATAAAAAGCTAAGTTAAGCTGATTTTCAGATTCGCAGTTCATAAAGACATAAACTGAGTAAAACTGTAATAAACTGTAAGCCATTTAGTCATTTACAGTAAACCCATTACTTTCTTCTCATATACTTAACAATCAGTTTTGTGTAAAAGTAAAGTACTTTTTGAATCGATTTTTACAACAATTATTGCATTTCTCACGAAAATCCGTCACTTGTTTTAAGTAAAATCATTGACTTATATCAAAATTACTAAATTAATCCGTTCTGTTGTTTCAAATTTTTCAATCGCTTTAACTTTTAGTTTTCATTGAAGGAGACCTTATTTTCATTAAATTACATAGTATATGAACTTGGTATTTTAAATATATTTAGCATAAATTCAAACTAAATATTTCAGTTAATAAATCATTAGAAAACGTTACCTTGATCTTGTTCCAATAGCTTCTGGGCGGACGTTTGACCCATAGGTAACCCTGTTTGACAATATCCCCGCCCACCACTTCGTTAGCGAAAGGGGTCGTATTGGTTGCCATCAATATAACTCAAAATACATTTAAATAAATTCAATAAAAACTTATTAATTGTTTTTCGACGATAGAAATGATTGAAAAGTTTTTGAATTGGATTTTAATTGAAATAAAATATTGAAATCAATAATTTTTCTACACTTTTCTGCAGTCATTCAATAATTAAATTAATTGTTTTGAACGTCAGAACAACTTTTGACTGGTTTTGGCCGTGAATTACAATTGAGATGAAAGCAAAGTCCGTCCGATTCTCTTAGAAAGTGTAGTCAACTCGAAATCTAATAGAGTAATGAACAGCACAACAGTCAGTGCAGATGAATAATGTGCTCTTCCAGTGCTCTTACGATTCAGTTGAAGACTTTTATTCGCTGTTCGCTTGCGATCGATATCTTTCATAAATGAGTATATGTTGTGCTATGAGTTCACAATGGCTTTTAGTGTAGGCCTGCGTTCTCTACAGTCATATGATTTGGTTAGATGTAAGTGCTTTAGGAATATCGGGGACAGACATATGTTCGGACAAAATTCAATTTTCTGCCATAAATAGAGCCGATACTGTGATAGTCAAGAATATCATTAATTATTACCTTAAGTGTAATAAATCATTAATAGAATCATCAAATAATCAAAATATTCCTAATTTTGTTTGACATGAGTTCAATGCATTTGTCTTCTCTACAGAACAGCACACCTGAGACTCGAGGAGAGAGAATCCAATTACAATAATTCTTGTAATCAATTCTTTGGTGACATTGAAAGAGTTTTTCCTCTCAAATCTTGTGTTAGACTAACAATTGCATAGCTATTGATTTTTTGTGATTTCAATGATTTTATTATTATTATTATTATTACTCTTTTTTTATCAAACATTGATTTGATATAATGTGAAATATCATTAATATTTGATTAATACAAAAGTCAGAGAAATCTTATTTTAATATCGATTTCATATTATAGAGTCGTTTGAACTGTCATTTGATTTAAATTTATTGGAGTCTCTGATAAATGTCTAACATTTATAAGTTTTGAATGCAATCTATTTTTTTTATAAAATTCTATACAAAAAATAGTCGACTGATGTTTGAGTCAAAAATATTGCATTAAATTTAACGCCAGAAAGGATTCATTCAATAACTTAATTATTGTTGTAATTAATTATTTTGTAAAAAAGACATTTCTTTTGTATTCATATATTGTTAGACTGTTTATGTTTTCATTGAATTTGTTTCTATGGGAATGTCATGAGATTATCGGACAAATACCTCCATTGACCACAATTTCTTAATCTATATTTTGCAGTAAAAAAGATTGAAAATTCATTGAACTTTCCTTTTATCGCATTTATTATAACCCATAAAAAGTATTAATACCCGTATTATTGAGTCTAATCTCTCAGAAGAATCTTTCGAATAGTGTTAAGGTTTTCATCGATGAAATGTTTTTGCCATAAATGACATCAAAATTCAATTTTGAGATTCGGTGTCTTACACTGAAATCACAAAATGACCCGTTTATTACGAAAATCAATTATAATTAAATTACAGTTACATTATTTCATTCAATTGCTTTTTCAAATAAATTTAATTATAATGTTTTTGATATATTTTATGCAAAAGATGCCAAATATTAATGAAAACAAAATATAATTATTGTATAAATTGTATTAAACACAATTCAGAATAAATTAGATTTTGAATTCACGAATAAATGAGTTTTAATCAATCCAGAAAAATTCAAATCAATGAAAACACTCCATTAATGATGCATGATAGACAATACCTAGCAACGTGACCCAGATCATATTCATTCTAATCGATTACTTTGAACTGATTTTAGGATTTTGTGAGAATCATATTAATCAAGAGGTTATCAGAGACTTCTTTTGAATAATTTATTAGAAAATAGGCTTACATTTTGAAATAATCAGAAGTCTGTCCTTATCTTTAGTTTTTAGGTTCAAATCATAAAAAGGGTTTTTCGAGAAAATGTGCGAAAAATATAATACGAGTTAAAAGGTATTGAAAATAAAATTAAAGGTTTCGAATGAAAACTAAAATAAGAGTCAATTCGACTTACATTGACTGTACGTTGAATTAGAGTAATGGCAGGTCTGATGTTTGTTTGCCGTTAATAGATTCAATTGAATCAAAGCTAATGAGAGTTTGCTGGATGAGAATCACGGGTCTCCAAGGGTGATTAGCTAATTTTTATCGAAAATTTTTAAAAAAGCCTCTTCATCAAGGCGAACCAATTTTTCGGTAAGTTATCAATCATTTAGTCCTATAATCGGTTATTTAAACGAATAAAAATATTTTAAAAATTCAATTAAAGTTAATAAAATGGCGAAAGTCCGCTATCCTGAAAAATTGGCTGCAAGTAGACCTGATACACCTAAGCTCGAAGACCTTGGGAGACCCACGATGAAGGTGATGAACCATGCTCATTTCAATTCACTCAACTCAAGTAATGAAAAGTAAACTTCAACTTCAAGTAAAAGTTTTAGTGAAAAGAAAATAAAAACAAACAAAAAATCAAATGAAAAGACTTTCATTTAAAGCATTTTTTCATTTATTTGTTTAATGTCTGGAATTTTGCCGAAAGACTTCCTGTGTTCACACATAGAGAAAGGTCTTTCTAAGCAAGTTCATCGTTAAATTCAATTGTAAATCAGGAATTAATTTTTAATTTTCCTTTCATCAAATTGACGAGACTTTCATCCGATAGACAGTTATTCGTGAAAGCATTTCAGACTCAAATGAACTCAATTTTTTCAAAAACCTTTTCCCTTGTATTTGCGTTGTTTCCGATGCTCTCAAGTAATGCCTTTCGATTGGTTTTTCATCAAATCTTTTATCTTTTCAGATATCGATTAACAGCGAAACAAAAATTACTTTTACTTTAACTCAAATAAAAGCGAAACACAATTCTATCCATCGATTGATTCAAACATTTATTTTACACAAAAAGACAAATAAATACAATTTGAAGATAAACTAAGAAATTGGAAACACGATAAAGGGTTGAGTGTCTTCACAACTCTCCTCTCTTATTGAAAATCGATTGAAGACCTCAAGAAATATCAATAAATGAGATTTTGGTGATATTTATTGACAATCATTGAATTATATCGAAAAATAATGATGTCTTTTGATTGTCTTCTTTAAGTCTCTTTGTTTGTTATTTTTGCCTCAAAACCCATCCCATCCTTAGTTAAGAAATTCGTAAATTGTTGTCAAAACCTTTTCTGGTAATGATTTTGTGGGCCATATCTCGTCATTACCGCCATATTATGACCACATTATTGAAAGAATTCGACAAAATTCGGAAAAAATATTGAAGTAAAATGATTTCAAAGACGAACATATTCGCTGAAAATATAGTAGTTTATATCGAAATATGATATGAAAGTACCATGCTCAATTCCATAATCGATTCCATGAGATATGTTTTTGAAAAACTTGTTTATATGAAAGAATTGATAGTTTTCTATGATTTATATTCAAGAATATTGATCTCAATTCAATTATTCATGAGCTTCAGATCAATAATCTTTTTCTTTATGCTTGCTGCATGGCTGAGCAGTGAATAAACTTGGTGAAAATCTTTGAACTGACAGCCTTTTATTCGATAACTTTTATGGCATTTTTGTTCGCTTTGTTTGACAAAAGATATTTTCATCAAAACATATAAAATATATTCAAAGATAGAGTTTAATAGAATCCTATGATTCCTCATAAATAATCAAGTTCGCTCTTTCCGAATTAATTTTTTTGGCCAAGTGTAAAGTCAGTTAACTCCTTACTGGAATTGATTTATTGAAGGAAAATTGATATGGATTAAGAAATAACCTTGCTCGTGGCTCATGACATACCATAATGGTTTCCAAAGAGTTTTTGTCAAATTCTAAGCTTCGTCTAAATTCAATGAATAAAACCTGTGGATAGACATAAAGACACTTTTGTATGACCTAGTACTTTTATTGATTTCTCTATGAATCACAATAAAAGCCATCAAATAAAAATGAAAATGGAATTCAAAATAAATTGATATAAATCTTGTGATAGTCTGTGAAAGTCATTCAATAAAATATGTCTTTGAATTTGAAAAAGTTTTCATCGATTTTCTCATCAAAAATAGTAATAATAATAAAAGAAACAAATCTTCAAATCATATAAAAATTGCCTGGATAGTAGACATTGAAAAATTTATATTGAATTTGTACAATATGTTCAAGTATACATAATTCACAAATATAATGTACAAATCTATAATACTTATAAATTCTTATAAATATTTGAAATAAAATCATAAGAATAGAATTATTTCAGAATAAGATAAGAGTTTGTGTATGTACTTAGTGTGTACTAGTACACTCAGAAATTCATTATTCTTAATATTGAAAAAACCTTTACATTTGGTTTTATGTTCAAACATTAGGCCATTCCTAATGTTATGTCATCTGTTTTCTAGTGTATAGACATCTCTACACAACTCTATCCATAGATTAGCATAACTTAAGAGTAATTCTTGTTTCGATGCGAAGTTATGCAACTCATTGCTAATTAACTGATAATAGTTGTATTTTCCCTCAATTTGTAACTGTTGTTATCTACCACTACCTCTCTTTAACCAATTCCTGAGAGGATTTCAAATATAACGAAAATTTAGCCCAAATTTAGAGAAATTTTTAATTTATAATAATCTTTTGTCGACTCCTTATATTTTTTCATTATTCCGATGAGAATAAAAAAATTCATAACTGTAAGGGATATCTGTAAAGCGATTTAAAAATTATTGCTTCATTTGATTGAAAATATTTCAATTAAAATGACGAATAGTTTTGATTTGATTTTTAAAAATCTTTAATATACCAAAAGTCAAATTAATCGCAAAAACAAAAAAAGTTATAATTATACAGTGAGTATGGGATGAGATCACCCGAAAGGGACTGGACACTTTTTAGGATAATAGACCTATTGGATTATAAGATTCAATGCTTTTTCTATTGGGTTACAAAATAAGGCAAATTTTCATTAATAAAAATACGAATAAAGAGTCAAAAATCAATTTAAACGTAAAATTTATTAAATTAATACTAAATTGATATCAATTTAAAAGTTATTTCGAGGAATTGAAGATTTTTGTTATGAAAATGATTTACTTTAAGTCAGAAAAACGGTCAGTCATTATAAGTTAACATTAGAGTGTATTACAGGGACCTGAGTTAATGGATGATAATAAGCCTTTTGGTATTATATCCGATATGATTATAAGAGACTGCTTTAACATTATAGCACCCATAGGGACAGCCGGGACTTTGACTTTGCAAGGATAACAGCCATATATGATATAAAGCGGTGTGATCTCATCCCATACTCACTGTATATACAGGTAATCTCCATATATTGGGGTATGTCTTATGTCATATAATTTATCGATTTATGTGTAGTCAAGAGTGGGAACAGAATAATCAGCACTTAATGCATACAATCTGAGGGATGACTACTTTATTTCATTGAAAGAGATATTATTCTCAAATGAAAAGTTTACTCCAGTTTTGGTTTATTAACCAGAAAGTGATGAAAACATTCCCTGAAGTTGACATATCCTGGCTATAACTCAAGGAGTCTGTCATGTGCTCAGAGAGGGAGAGACAGCAATAAAATCACAAAACAAATCATTTCAATCACAACTCATTAAACAAATCTCTTTTATTGCACACCTTAACAAAAACCACGTCCTTGGTCATTGCATAATGATAGATAAATTATTGGACTCCAAGAAATTAATCTTGGTTCATTGATTATCATTGTAGGTAGAAATATATGGATAATATCAGAATCATATGACTGTTACTAAAAATATAAATTTTGAAAATAATTTCTCCGAAAACTTTGATTTGCAAATATCCAGAATAGAGTGGTTGTGATAATCGCGCAAAAGATCAATCGATGGATAAGTCATGCGATGGCTTTCATTTGATTTATTCGATGGTATATCGAAATAATTAGTTTAACAGTCCTTTCGTTTCGGACACAATAGGATTGATGTGAAGCGAAATACTGTCGGCGCCACAAAACAAAGACAACAAATTCAGAAAAAAATCGTTATTCTTGAGCTCTAGTATTGAATGTCAATGTTTTAGTCAAATAACTCATTCGACGTAACACTAGTCCTAAATCCCAGTTAACAAACGTTTTGTATTTGAATTTGAATTAAATTTCAGATCAAATTAGAGACGATGACTACTGCCCGGAGCCCTTTCCAGAACTTATTTGATCAGAAAATCCTTTTTCAATATAAGAGTTATCGGTTAATATGTGAGGCCATCGTCTTGTGCTCTGATTCACAGATCAAAAGTCTATCTCTGAGTCTATCGCTGAGATCCGAATCAATGAGTTTTCAGTGAATTTATAAACGAAACATAATTTTCACAAACGATTGAATCGAAATAATTAGCGATTAATTTGTGTTAAAATTAATTCAGAATTAAAGCGAAAAATATATTTAATTAAATTCTTATTATTTTAATCAAAAATGTGATACCAGTCCTTACTGTCACACAAATGAAATGAAAACACAATTTTATGACTGAATGAAACGATTATTAGTTTTTATGTCAAAAATAACTGATTTCTATTGAAATTGAAACTCATGTCAAAAACGTGTCACCGAAAACCTATCAATAAAATTAATGAATTACCAGTGCTTTCAGTGATTAACGCTTTACTATAATAAAACATTCATTATTTGTGCGAATACTTACAGCTATTAAACATTTCTTTCGATCGAATTATATTATGATTACTTCAATAATCATTTGATATACTTTCGGTCCATAAGTTTATGAAAGGTTTTTGAGGTTTTTCGGAGAATCTATTTTTTCGTCGCTTTTTTCATACGATTGAACTCAAACTCAATATAAGTTTTGACTTTAATTTCGATTTTAAATCTTATGACAATCAGTCAATCAAACAGTGTCTCGATGTGGTTGTGTGTGTGGGTGCTGTTCACGACTCCCACCAGAGTTACCCTATTATTATTGAACTGAAAGAGAACTGAGTTTTTTCTTCTGTTTGTTTTCTAAACTGTGCCAATAAGTTGTTTAAACATTTTTAAAAATCAAACAAAACTTTTTGCAAACATATTCTTGGAATCGATTTAGTGATATGTCAATCGATTATTTTTTTTCGCCAATAAATACCAATGAATTTGAACAGATTTTCACAAAATCATTAGTCAATTGAAATCAATTTCTGATAAAACCACTGAAAAAATGGGTTTCGGTCTTAAACTCCAATGTATTTCAAATGGAAAAAAATTTGTCGATTCACTAAAAATTTCTATAATATATGGTTTCAAACGTTTCCGACATTTTTTGAAACTTCAGACAAAGTGTTGGAAAATTTTTTGACCCAAATTTGATTAGAGATAACGTGAGCTGAAGATTAAATTAGATAAGATGTCACTCACTATAAAGATCTGTCATTTTGTTTAACACTTGTTTATATAATTTTAGATAATCGATATAATGGTCGGGAAATTCATTTGATTAAAATTATTGATTCGAGGGATTCACTATTCTGTGCAATGATAGGCACGTGGAAGACTCTAAACAGGGTCATCGGTTTTCCAAGAATTTAATTCAATTTTATTGTCACATATCAAAAGACCCTGACATTTAATAGTTTAAGCTTCAGACATTGTGAAAATGAACTCGTTCAAATGCCAAATTAAATTAGGATGAAAATGAGCTAGCTAATTGAAAAGTTTCAAGTGAAAAGTAGAGAAAGTTTCATATAATGAACAATATTTTTCGATTTTCTTTTAATTTTTTTAATTAATTTGAAAATCGATTAAAAGATTGAAAAACAAAATTAATGAAAAGCGAAATACATTTCCGTTTAATTTTTAATTATGTTATAAATCATAAAATAATTAATTTTTGATTCAATTCAGGACTAACTTTGTAGACATTGACGGATGAGTTTCGGCAAAAATTAATCCAAAACCTGAGTCTATTGGAAATTCAAATGAATAATTATTCTCAATATTAGTCTTATCATTGTTCGGATGAGTTATTTCTCTCATTTCAATACATAAATGAAAAAAATTAAATATGTTTTCGATCCCTCTTCTGACGGAATGATTAAATATCGGCCAATCTTTCAATGAGTTCGCAAATTGTCTATTAATGAGGGCTCGGAATAAGTAGGAAAATAATTCCTCAAATAAATTACAGTCAGAGATGAAACTGTTTATAATCCTTCATATTTAAAATCGTATATTTCATAATCCAAAACCAATTCTGAGGCCTTAAAGTGCAAAAGAAATCTGAAAACATTTTTCATCGAAATATTTCTTTTAAAAATGTCTGATAAAAGTTTATTAGAAAAAGCTATTTATTATGTGCTATACATAGACATAGAGTACTGCTTTTGATGCGATTGCAGAGCGCCAGTAGTTTTGTGAACTTATGGATGGCTCTATCTGTATAGATACGGGTCAGGTCTGTCAGGTCATCGAAATCATTACATAAATACAATACAAAAAGCTTTCTGTTTGTCCATAGATTTCAAAGTGATTCGATGGTTAGAAAAGACAATCCGAGAGAATCTTAAACTCGATTCAAGTTTTTTGCATTCAATACCCTTTCAATGCTTTTGAACATAAATGGCATCAAAAGAGGGTATAATCAGTATATGAATGAAAAGAGTTGTCTTTATATCTGTTTTGTTCTTTTGGTCTATTGAACAGACATTTCAGACATAAATCGACAGCAAATCGGAAAAACACAAAAAAATACTTCAAATGTTGTTTTTATTCAGAAAAACACTCTTCAGTCGATTGATTCTATGCTTCAATTTTTTGCAATTATTTGACTTTTTCTCCACTCATAAGACAAATCATAAGACAAAAAATAAGTAGATATAAGAAACGGATGGAAAATAAGAGTCAATAAAAAATGATTTTTTTGAATTCAACTGAGATGTCTTGAAATTTACTGAACGGCACAGAAATTCCATTTAATATCTGTTAATGTCTTTCATCAATCATTTGGGAATCGATCAAAATATAAGTCATCTTTTATTCATTAATTTCATTACATTTTCTAACGTTTGTCAACAGAATAAATCTCCATATCCTCTCTCTCTCTCTCTCTCTCTCTCTCTCTCTCTCTCTCTCTCTCTCTCCTCGGTTTAGATTAATATTTGATTGAATGAGGAATTTATTAAATTTTATCCCAATTTCCATAAAAGTTAGTAAACAATTCAAACAATTGTCTGGATTTCACTTTTTTGTGTCTATTTTTCTTTTGGATATTGAGATTATATATTGTTTTCCCTCTCTTTTGTCTGATTCTGTTCCTAATCTTTGAATTGAATCCAGAATTTGTGTTAAAATCATGTGAACTGATTTTCATAGCAAACAAATGGCTTATCACAAACTTTTTTGTTGTTATATAATAACAATTATTATAATAATGCAAATAATCTATTATACGAACGATTATTCTTTTTGATTCATTCAAATATTTATTTAGCTTGATTAATTTTTAACGTATCTATTCTTCAGCAAAATAAGTTTTAATGAGAATTCCAGACAAATGTGAAAATAAAATGAAAAATATCGTTGATTTAAATGTGATATCATATCGTCTAAAGATATTATTAAACAAATTCAAGACTTTTGCGTAGGTTTTGAGTATCTCTCGAATCACAACATCTTAAGCAACGAAAAACAAGACTCCATTCGACATATTTCATGCAAATCTTAAATTGAATTTTGCTTTTTCCCATTTCTTGTAAATTTCGAAATGTGATGAATAAAACTAGCATGCATAGTTATTCAAAATGTAATTCAATGGAAAAAAATGAGTTTATTTTTTGAGAATTTAATTTAATTTTTGAATCTTTTTGATGTTTGAAGGCTTCAAAACCCAAACCCATACCGAATGTCACCGAATGTATTGCAAAATATTTTATTGGAATTGACTTTAATATTGACTTTTGTTGGTCTCAATCACTTTGGATACAGAAATGACATTCAATTGAATCGATCAAACATTTCCGTCATTGAAACGATAAAGTAGTCAATAATGAGAGGAAATTAGACTTTTCTTCTTTAGTGAGGAAAACCTCAAATTCTGTTTTAAGTTTTCTCAGTCAACAAAACGAAGAAATTTTTAATTAAAATACAAAAACGTATTTTTATTTTTCTGTATATTTTTTCACTTCCATACTATAAGTGCTATTAATTGAACCGAAATAAGCAACGAAACCAACGAAAAGGACTGCTATCAGAGCTATCAAACCATTTTGAATGGCCTTTCATTCAGGTCTTCAACAAAACACTTGAAATCACTTTTGGAAAGTAAAGTCAATCACGAGTTGAGTTGCAAACAAAAAAAAACAATAGAAAAAAGTTTGGGATTTAATGTTCAGTATATAATCACAATATAATCGAAACGAAATTCAATTTTTTATTTGAATTCAAAGTCTAAGTCGAAAACAATTATTGCAAAAAAAACTCTTATACCTGTCCTAAGAGTCCTATCAGTTGAGGCAATGTTTGAAGCGGTGATTGCAATGATTGAGAATTAAGTAATGATAGAGAAAAAGAAAAATACGTCAAAAAAGAATTTAAATGAATTTTGATCCGAAGATTCAGACATTAAACTTGATTTTATGATGTATTTTGAAATACAATTAAATTATCTTTTCGTTTAAACTCTAGAATTCAAAACAGAAGTCAATTAAAAATAATAATAAGAAATTGTGTTTCACTCCAATAAAATAATTTTTGGTTTTCAAGTTTGAAAAACTATTAGAAGAGAACACAAGACTATCATATCATATGGAAGTCAACTAACCCTAACCTAACCCTTCCATACTTTCCTTAATTTGAAATTTATTTTAATTTTGTTATTCGAGTCAATGACACCCACAGATGAGGAGAGAGAGAGAGAGAGAGAGAGGAGAGCCGTAGTACTGTTTGATGATTTACAGGACATTAAATATATATTATTTATGAAAAAATCCATTAAAAGTTTATCTAATTTGAAATCAGACAAAAATTTCCATTTTCTTCACGAAAATATGAACGTGTTAATTTGAAAATATTTTTGATTTAGGGTTTCATTGAATTTATTCCAACAAAAGTGTTTCCATACCATTAGATAACAAATAAATTTCATCTCATTTTTGAATATCATTGAAAAGGGTTTTAATGAAACAAATTTATACATTATTTCGAAATTCTATTCAATTGAATGAAACGATTAAATAAATATGAGATAACACACAATAGGTTGTCATTAGACTGTGTTATACGAGAGACCATTAAACTTGACCATAAAATTGGATAATAAACACAACTTTTTTGTAGGTTATCACCAATTCTTGCAAAAAATCTTGAATTAAGATTTGAATTAATAATTAGAAAAAAAGTTCTGTTTTTGGAAATGAGAACGAATTGAATGTTTATTCGACCCTCAAATGGTTTCTAATGTGAAAAAAGTTTCGTTTGATAGTTAAAAATGTTATCTCAAGTCGGAGAGTACCGGTGCTATAACACCGGTCGCAGTGCCGGCCCCAGAATCAGGTCAAACAAATAATAAAATCTGGAGTTTTACTTATTTATGTATTAATTTATATTAAGAATGTTGTTTAAAATGGGAGAAACATCTCGTTTGAGAACGGAATTCATCAGGGAAGCGCAAAAAAAAGAAGAACTGGCTCACTCGAACCCTGAGGATATGGATACTAAAACTAGAAATCCTTGTATTTCTGGAAAAAATGTGTGGAATACGAATCGCATGTAATCCACAAAATTTTTATTTTTAATTAATGGAAATCTAATGTATTTCGATGTATTTCTTTTGGACATTCATTGAATTTTATTAAAAAACATACCATTCGTTACCATTAGTTATCATTCCTTTGCCTTCAATTTAAAGTTCAAACATATCTTCACTTCTCTATCACTTGTTTTTAAAAGTTATGATTTTATTGAAAGACTTGGACTCAATTCAATAATTGCCTTAATATTTATGTTAAGTTTTGCTCCCAATATATTACTAATCATAATAATCGGACACAAATGACTGATTTAATAATAATTTGATCCAGCTCAACCCTCAATTAATTGATTCATTCATTTATAAATATTGAAACAAAATATTGTATTTCGATAGTCTCTTCTCTAATCAACACATATTTCTAATAATATATTTTTAATTTGTTGTTATAATTATAACTTAATTAATAATTATTCAGATGAGAGACTAATTAGTTTCAATTTTTTGTTATTTATTGAATATTAATAATTAGTTTATATTTCCTATAAATAATTCAATTGAATGCCTAATTTTGAAGATAAGAGTTCAGTATATCCTCTCCATTTGAGTTCAATTATATTCAATTATATTCAATTATTTTATTGAGCTAGCTTAATTGAATATTAAACTTCTAACTGAATATATTATTTGAGGCGATCCTCATTTGATTATAAACCGTTTTACAAACTTTAATATCAAAGATAATTCAAATTTAAGTCACATTAGAATTTAATATTGAATTTTGAATTCAATTTGTGAGCAAAACCTGAGAGCCTCAGGAAATGATGATCTCATAAAACACAGAAACCGTTAAATATTTTCAACAAAAATCTAAATATTATTAAAATATATTTATTAGCGGTTATGATAAGTCATTGATAACACATCCATTGTTTTGTTCTTCAGATATACTTTTGATGGTTAAGACAATTGATTTAAACGGAGGTATCATATCTGAGAACACAATCAGAAAAGTTTTATATCTAAACACCGATTGTTTTAATCCGGAAATAAATTATTAAATAATAAAAACAATTCAAGAAATAATAAAATGAAAGACAAACTTAAAAGTCATTCATCTTTTGAAAAGAAAAACAAAACAACAGAAAAAATGATTGAAATTTAAAGACTGAAAAGAGATGATAGGATTTGATGAGCCATAAAATAGATTACTCTTAGTATTGGTGAGAAATAAAGATATTCCGGTCCTCTTTTCGTATGCGTTAGACATTTAAATTAATTACAACTTTTGAAGTACTAATACCTGTGAAATGTTTCCCAAATCTATCGACAATAATATTTTTTTGGCAATCAGTCAAATAACATAATAAACAAAAACAAAAAAACTCTGAGTCTCTCTCACATCAAATACCAATTTTGGGTCATCAATAAGATATCGCAAACTATTAATGTTTCCTCGAGTTCTCTCTCTCTCTCTCTCTCTCTCTCTCTCTCTCCCCACGGCTGAGCACAGGTTGAACCGGGTATTGATTGAATAAACTCTTTACTGAATTTATTTATAAAACATACTTTAAATTCCGTTTTCAATAACATTGACATTGAAATGAGTGCCACAAATGTTTGAAAACAATATCCCATTATTTCGGGCTAACAGTCATTCGTCACATTTAATGACTGAATGTTTAACTATTTTTAAGGAAAATAATGTTTTTCATCAAATTTTGTTAAAACTCTGTTAAAGTCATGATTTTCTTGTGTTTTGTTTACTGCTTTTTTTCTTCAAATTTTGACAGAAGTTATAAATCATTAGATATTTTACATCATTTACATGAGTTATGTCATTGAATACCTTTCCTGTTATGACTGTTATAGACTTATCGGCAGTTATTATAAGTTATTGATAGGCAGTGATGCGACCAAATCATGAGATCATTCCATTCAGTGATAATTCACAATAAAATTACAGTTATTTCCCCAAAAAAAGCAATGAATAGGGATTGAGTTGTGGTCTGAACTGAAAATGCATTTAATTTGATATTTCATTCAGTCTTTTCATGATTTCCTACTTTTCTTGGAATTGAATTCTTTGCTAAACTTATCTCAAATTGAATTCAAAATGGGTTTTAAACACAAATTTTATCAAAATTTTTATGAAAAATATATTCCTTAATATAAGTGTTGAAGACTGAAGTTTTGACCCAAATATTCAATCATTAAATTATTTCAAAGAATTATTTCAGAAAAAAATTCATAATTCATTCAAAAGTCTGAAAACAAGTTTACTATAAAAATAACAAAAATCTTTATATTATTCTTAATTTTGTTGAAATATAATGTAATGTATAATAGTTTTGACGAAAAGTAGATTTACTTAATATTAACTCAAAATAATAAGAAACTGATTCAACAATTTTCAGCAAATTATTTGAAAACCAATTATTGTATAATAATAACTAATATTTATCTATAATAGGAATAATGTCTTTAAATAATAATCTGTTATCAGAAGTAAGCCATTAATGTCTTAATTTTAAGACCTTTCAAAAAATGTTGAAAATGACTATTAAGTTGTTTTAATAGATTGAAAAGATTTGGAGAAAAACAATTGAACTCTTCGTATAATAACCACCACATATAGTATCTCAACACCCGGTGCCAAACGGTGTGTGTCGTGATTAACACATACCTTTAATCTCAAAATTAAATCGAGTTATTATTAATTAACTGTAAATCATTATGAAGTTTAAGTTCAATACGAAAGTCTATTATTGAAAACTTCAATTAAACTCAACACTGAGTCTAAAGGTCTATAGACATCGAGAAAAGTATAATTCATTTTCTTGTTATCGTATTTTTAAAATCTAATCGTTTACTCGAAGAGAGTTTTGAAGAATGAGTCGTAAATGAAATCCTTTTTTAATTACTTTTTTAAACGATTTTTCACTCATTATTTTGATGATTATTATGAAGAGTTTTCACAAAATGACTAAAAAAGAAAAATTGAATATAAATTGAATTTCTTTTACAAACAATAATAGATTTCAATGAATTCTAAGAAAAATTGAGTAATTTTTCATTTGATTCTCTAAAAGGAAAACAATTTGTGATTTATCTCAATATGAAAAACATTTGTAATCCAAAACTTGAATAAAACATTTGTTGTGAAAATGGATTTTTCATTAACATTAATATTACGAATGATTTCTTTTGGAAATAAATAAAAATTTCTTTATTTTTCTACAATAAGTGAATTTTGATTATCATTTTAATAAATTAAAAATGCAATCCTTTAGAGCGTTGAAGACGTTATGAAACTTAGATATAAAAAACAAAAATATGAATAAATGAAGAGATGTTTCCCTTATTTTTGAAATAAAAGAGAAAAAGTTTTTTAAATAATTTTGTTTTACAATATTGAAGGCGTCAGCAAATGAAAGGAAGGAATGGCTTAATATTAATACAAAATATAATAAAAAATGAAAACACTTTTGATGTGTAAAATATTTTATTTTAAAGAAAATATAATTCATTTTTCCTGAGAAACGGAAAAATTTCAAAAATCCTTATATAACGGGATTACATGAATTAAACTCTTGGAAGAAAAACTTTGTTTGACCCCAACTTTTATACAACTTTTGAAATAAAAATTCTCAATATTTTGAATCGCTTTTAAAGAAATTCATTTTGAAAAACGATTTGCTAGACTTTTGACTGAAAACATTTCCCTTTTTTTTATCTGCCTTTCCCTGCCTTTCCCCTAATGAATATTGTCGACCAAAATTAAGTATTCGGGAAAAGAGATCTTATATTTGTTTTTGATGTTAATTTTGAGCATAAAATAAAAAGCAAAGTCAACCCGAGCCAAGAGCCAAGAGGCAAATTTCATCCAACAAGAGTCAAATGGATGTGAATTCAGTGAAAATTAAAACGAGATATTAGTGCAAAGTATTCAAACATAGAGTTAGAGAGACATTGATTGGCAAAAATGTGTGAGAAGTGCATTCGCTGTGCATTAGTCGGAAATACCGGTAGTTTTTTAAAACTGAAAATTTGTTTTACAATAATTAGACTTAAGTTAGAAATCGCTTAAAGACATGACTTTCAAAGCCCTGAGTTTTAAATCTAATATTTAGCTAATGATCGGCCGTTAGACTCAATAATTAAAAAATACTTTTCTTTAAGTTATAGACAGAGAGTGAGAGAGACGTTAAATCATCTGAAAAGAGGAATACCGTTGGGTTGGGGTTAATGTACTCTAACAAAGAAGCCTCTCATATATTAATACATTATCCAAAATATGTTAAAGAGATAGATCTCAATCAATGTTCACAAAAATCAGAGGAATTCCCCAAAAATTCCAAAAAATATTGATCTCCTTTCGGCTCAAACCGGAAACAAATTTGGAATAAAATGTTTCAAAGTTTAACTGCAATTATTGTAAGACAGGTAATTGTGCCGCCATGTAATTTTAGGAAGCAGCTTGCTCATCTGTTATTCAATTATGCGATATAGGGGTAATACTAATCAGTTTTAGAATAAAAAACAATATTTCATTGCAATAGTAATTATGTATTATTTGGTATTTATTTGAATATTTTTTTAATCAAACAATTTATTAAATGAACTTAAATTTGAAAACTACTCACAAAAAAATGTTTTACTCCTTTACTTTTTGTGTGGCTTTCGGCTAATTATGCAAATTATCATAACTTTAACGACGACTTTATCTCTTTTGAATCAATCAATAATTGTCTGATTATTTTCATTAATTTATTTTACGATAAATTTGTCGAAAATTTTATTCAAAACTTTTCCCATCTTTTGGGTTGACTTTCAGTTTAATGGTTGGCAACGATCAGACCTTCCTCTTTGATAAATGTCTGAAATTCAAGTTATTTAAACTTTGAATTCAATTAATTTTCGACCAGTTTTACCACAAATAAGACACCGAAAGAACAAATGATAAAATCTATTCGTTATCTCATATATAGTAATGAATTACTTTTGAATTTTCAGTTATTTATAAGAAAATCAGTAAAAACCGATTCAAATGTCAAAAGTCATTCATAAAAACTTTTTATCAAAACATGAAATTGCTTTTACATTTGAATATGAATTTAAAATTTTCTAGATTAAAATTCTTCTAATATACGAATAGCCAAAATACAATCATTCAATTTTCGGGTAATTAGTTTTCATAGGAAAACACTTTTAGTGAAACTTAGAAAACTCATCAAATGAATGATTGAGTAATCGATTAAATCATTTGATATTAATCTGTTTTTTTGGAGTTTCAAACAAATCAAATTAGAATTGAAATTATTTTCGTGAATATCGGCTCAAATTTTTGTACAAAAATAACAACAAAAATAATGTTAAAAATCAATTAAAAATTCCTTTGGTTTTGAGAAAAACTAATTGAAATTTACGATAAATTTGATTAATTTCTTAATTAAATTTAAGGTTCAAAATGAGAAAAAACTTTGACTTTTAAGAAGAGGTGAGAAATAATTAGTCAAATCATTTGAAATAAATTAAATATGTTTTACGGAAAATATTGTGGAAAAAACCGGAAAAAGTCATTTTTAAACATTTTTAAGTCATATTGAAATTCCTGATTCGAACCACAAATTCATAAAATGTGAGAATAAATGAGTAATAAAGCGAAGAAAAAGTTGAAAACTGAAGACATGTTTAAAACATTACATAACTTTATTCACAGACAAATCATTGGACAATAAAATTATGCATTAATTCATTGATAGCCAGACATCGGGTTTGAAAATAAGTGGATTTTAAGCTATATTTTAAATCATAGCTTAAAACTGGAAATGATATTCATTTTCGGGTGGAAACAGATTTTTCCTTGAATTTCAAAATACATTTTTGAATCCCATTTGAGAATTCATAGGAATTTTTCAGATTATTTTCATTTGATTTCAGTGACAATTCAGTCATGCATTTCAGTGGAGGAACAAAAATGTTATTACGGGTGAGAAACACAAAAAATAATACCGTTTTTTAATTGTGTATTATTTTTCACTCAAATAATTGTAATAACAGTTCTCTTGTTTTATGGCTATTTTAGTGCTCAGTCTGGCCTTCAAACTGAATAACTTAGAGCTCAGTTCACAAATTTTGATATAGATTTTCATTATATTCCTAATACCAAGAGTTGAAAAATGATAGTTTGAAAGTCAGAATAAGTGAACGATTTTTTTCATATGAGAAATAATGTCAAGGATTTTAAGCCATCAAAATATAATAGAATTTCTGGAATTTGAATAAAAGCCAAAAAATCAATTTATTTAATGATTAATTCAAATGATTTATAACAACAAATAAAACTCATTATTGAATTCAAACTTGAAATTCAAATCAACACAACCTTAGAATCGGTGGGAATTTGTTAGCAAAACAATTGTAATTAACTTTCGATTAAACATTTGATAATTACACATTAATATCATGATCATTTTGTTTTCAATACTGGGAAAAACGAAAAAAATAAGGAAAATAATTAAAAAATAATTTATTTATTAACAAAAAACTTGAAGACAACAAAAGTAAAAGTATTTGGAAAAGGATTCGATCGAAAGCTGAGATATAGGCGAAACAAATGAGAACACAATATAAATTAGCTTGATCAAATTGGTGTTGCGCTGGTTAATATAAAAACAATGTTCTCATGTGGCTTGGATCAATTAATTAGGATCGTGACACTCTTATTAATTCTGAATAATAATGAAAAATGAGGAGAACTCACACCATAAAACTTGAAACAAGTGATCTAGATCACAATATAAAACAACTAAGAAGTGTAAGTCTTTTTTGGAATTTTTTTTCCGATCGGGTTTTTCTCTAAATTTTAATTTTACTTTTATTTGTGATTTTGACAGTCAGTCACTGTTTCGATGGGCGGATAGCGTGAAGTCAAACCAATTCTTCAATTTATTTCTTTTATAATAAAAAGGAGTAAATAATTATTTTGTTATAAATTATACGAAAATGCGAACAAATTTTTATTTATTTAAAGTTTTATCTCTTTCTCTCATTATTTGTAAGAACCAAACGATTGAATTACAGCCGAACTGAATAACTGAATAGTAAGTCTGACCCCTATTCCATTATGTGCAAGGTGAAAACCTAATTTGCGACAATTTTAACGACCAGTCATTCAAAAGACTGGATTTAAGTCAACACTTCTGGTTCTCATCGTTACGTAAGTGAAGACAATCCAGTTTGAGGGCTAGCCTTCATCACGACGACGACGACCACCACCACCACCTTGTTCATTGTGGTTTTCATTTGACCCAATACTTTCAGTGCATATTATTTATAACAATTTAATAGAACAACATTTGAATAGAGTTTTTAAACTGTTTTGTATATAATATTAAATCAAAAGTAATGAAAAATCTGAAACAGAGTTAAGTGATTCCAAACCATATTATGAGAGGACTGCTTAAGAGCTGACTCTCCCTTGACTTTCATTTGAATTACGCAAAATGTGTTTCAATTTTACAGTCCGTAGCAAAAGAATAATAACAGAAATTAAAACAATTGTTTGAAAAAAGATTTTGAATAATAAAAAATTATATCAGAATTACTATTCTTTGTATTAATTGTTTCTATAATCATATATTTCACTAATTTTTATGCAAATTTAGTGTTAAGTTGTTTCACAAGAAAACAGTTTTGTTTTAAATAATTAAGTTATTCTCTATTTCACCGATTTTTCATTGTTTTAGAAAAAAAAACTTTTTATTTTCTTTAAATGTTTGAATAAATCGATAAATTATTTAAATTAATTTCAGACAAGTTTTCGTTTTGTTCAGAATCTAATCTAGCAATTTATCTGAAAGTTTGAATAAGAATTTAAACTAAATATTTAGATTAAAAACTGTATTCAAGAATAATGTAATTCATATTCAAAACATCAGACTTTGAAAATCAAATATTTACTGACAATTAGTATTTTTATGTGAAAGACTTGACATCACATTTATTTTTAGTTTAATCATTCTTTTGAATATTTTATTGAATGAAAAATAATTTTTGTAATTATTATTATCGTTATTATTCATGGAAAAGGTCTGAATAAATAAATTGCAATAAAGTGAAACATATCTGAAGCCATTCATACCTTTATTTATTGGGAGATATGGTTTGAAAACATGGTTTCAAAAGAATATTTTAAACATAAGTCAAAGAATTTGCGGTCAAATTAGTTTGTTCTCAATTACCTCCCATTTAGGGTCAAAACAATAGGCTTTGAATCTGTTTTCATAAGCATTACATTAAAACGTAGAGAAAAGATGACCGAAAAGAGTTCAATACATAAATGATTTGAATTAATTTGTAATTCAAATAAGAGTTTCTCTTTGATACTGACTTATCTGAGCCTAAAATTAACTGAAATCAGAGCCAAAGGACTGGAAAAGTCAAAAATCAAACACAAGTTTATCAAGTAATATATTATTATGTTCTCAATATTTTTTCAGAAGAATTTGTATTCAATTCAATACAAATTAATTTACTGTGAAATCAGAATTTCTCCACCGATAAGAAAATTGGGTTTAATTTTTCAGTTCAAACAAAAAAAATCATGAATTGAGTCCATTAATCACCAAATTTAACGAACAAAACAATAAAACCAATGAATGAATGGTTTGTTTTACATTAAAAAAAAATACTAAAACTCTTCGCGTAATTAAATTATTTATGTGTTTGTCATTCAAACCAAAAAATATAAAGAATGGGAAGAATTCAAAATTTTTATGACATTCTTCATTAAAATTTATTACCAGAAATAGAAGTGAAAAGTCAGTAAAATTGTCGACAAAATATCCAAAACTAATATTTTAATAGACAGTCATATTATAAAAGAATAAATTTTTCGAAGTATTTAAATAAATAAATAATTTCTTCACTAAATGTAGTCATTCCTGAAGTGTCTATCATTAGGGCCGACACTCGAACAGTGATGAACTCACTGGCAGTGAATGGCAATGAATGCCAAAATGTTTTTATAAACTTTTTTTTTATAACATTGTATTTATCGATAGCCAGAGATTAGTTCACAAAAAATACTATACATTAAAGGGATGTAATGCTCGAGGGTTTGAACAGAACTAAAAAATTATTGAAGAAATTCAAAGCTGTGTTTAAAGAAATCGTTTCCCTCTACTCTGCCATTCAATGAGAAGACGAGTCAAGTGCTGCTCACCTGCTCTCAGAGGACCTCAACTCCTATCTATGTAGAGCTCATTTACAGGCACAGCAGAGGTAGGCATAGGTAGGCATAGGGGCATAGATAGCACTGTCAGTCAATATACGCTTACACTCACACAGAGAATACAGACAACAAGTTATGCCGGAATTTCTTGCAAGTTGTTCGGCAGGTTTTCTGGCTGGGCAGTGCCAATCCCTAGTGCCTGTCTTCCCCCAGTCAGCAATCTTTCCTCTCTTATAGCTGTCAAAGAACTCGGTCTCTGACGGCACTAGAAGTGGTTTTCAGGTAATTGTAAAATAGTTATACTCAAGGGATAGGGAGAGTACCTGCAAAAGCCTACAGTACCTGAACTGAACAGACAGTCTTTGAGAATGAGATTTTATGGACGACCACCACTGTAATGGCATCGTATGTGTTGTGCCTGTGCTGTGCCATTGGGATCGGTATATGAGTGTCGCTTTCAAACACTCTGTTTATGTCTAATTTGTTATTAATATTTGTTTTAATCGACTGTTTGTGTCATAACATGTGAATAGTTTTCATATGACTATTGAATAATTTGAAACATTTGTTCGGATATACGATTACAACCACAACAACAGCACAACCTCTCATTGCTTTCATATAAAGGATTACTTCAACGCATATATACTGTGCGGTGAAATGTGTTTTAACTGAAGAAAAAAAATTTGATATAAAAATATTTATTGAAAACCTATTGAAGAATCCGTGAGTCGACAGAAGAAACTGCCAGATGTTGGGAATGCATTGGTTGGCAGTTTTGACTCATTTTCTATTGACTTCTCATATAATAAATGTATGTGTCGTGAGTGTTGACAAAAAATTAATTACAACCAGAAATATCACCTGGATTACTCTTGTGCTAACCTTGTTTACTATTGTCTTTCAGTGCCAATCATCAGACAATCTATTGAATTGCCCCGAAGGTGAGTCCTCTTCAATCGGGACAGGAATTCCTTAACGAACTTCTCACCCCTTGAGTCAAACTTTTAGTGCAATTATTGATTAGAATATCAAATAATATTCTCTTACTATAAAACTAATTGCAGGACAAGTCTTACAGTATTTTCTCAAAAAATAATCCAATTTTATGAAAAAAAAGTTAGTTTTGTTGTCAGAGACTTATTTCAACCGAAAAAAATAATTGAGCCCTTCGTCTGAGTTAATAGTTATTAGAGTTCGTGCGCCGACGGAAAGGCAGTTATAGCTATCGAAGACGTCGTCCACTAATATTAATAATCAGTTTTATGGGGAACTGCCATAAAAACCAGTTTCCCATTCAAACATATTTATATATTAAGTTAACTAGTTAACTTATGTTATGCTGAGTTAAATTGAATGAAAATTGTCTTCTTCTCAAAATAATTGACCGTTAGTTCCTTATTTTATTTGAGACACTTGATTAGGTAATTATGCTACATTATGCTCTTTTCTCTTTTATACACTACTTTCATTTAAGTCATTTTGTTTTCAAAGAGAAATCCATTCTCTAGTTTTTAATTGAATTCATTTATAGAAAGTTTTGTTTAATTTCAATTATAATTTTAACTATGATTTGAGCAAATGTTAAGTCAGATCTCATGGGAAGTGAACTTTTGAGGATCAGATTATTTTGAGTTATTTATTGAATATTCACGAATCGAGTCAATACTTACTTCACATTTGAAGTGAAACTAACATTTCTATTGTCTTTGAAATTCTTTGGAGTCCATCAAAACAGTAAACAACTACTGATTCGAGACAACGATAAAACACTGGGATTACCAGTCATTCTATTATGCAAAAAGTCTTTTGAAAATATTTAGAAAGAATTAGTTTTCAATTTTTTCGATTAACTTATTCAAACATTTAATGTCCCCCTTGACTATCCTCTTAAGTTTGAGTTTGTGTTTGATTGTTCAGAAGAGGAAATTCTTGAAAAACTTTTGTTTATTGTGTTTTATCGTTGTTCTGTTGAAAATGAGTTTTGAATTTGAAGAGATACAATCTACCTTGATCATCAGCTCATCAAAAAAAAGCTGACACTCAGTTGTAAAACAAACACAAAAGTATTGTTCGAATCAATTGAATCATACTATGAGTTGAAATCCAACGAACGCTCAGAAATGCAAATATTTTTTCAAACTTTAATTTTTTGGTTTTGAAAAGTTTAAGGAAACTCTTAATAGAATGAAACAATTTGTACTTGCTTGTGTACTTGCTCAATCGACTAATTGCTAACCAGAAGTCAAGAAATACATTAGTTATGAAAATCGTGAGATTCTCAATATTATACAAATTTCAAACTTCAACTCAAAGTCTATGAGATAATAGTTATTCACCTTCACGCTTGTCTCAAATTGATTTTGCATGCTCACACTCAATATCAATTCGTTGACTTTTTGATTAATTGAATTTTTCTATATTGACCCCACCTTGCTCAGATTACAGTATTGAAAGTCAAGAAATTTGATTAATTTTAGTTTTTTTTCAAATTTTTAAATTGACTGTTGAGAACAAATTCTATAAATATTTGTTCATGATCATATTTCATATTACACGTTAAGGATGTGCTCAAAGTTGTCAAATAATTTCATCTATAAATATATTGTATCCTGGTTACAAACATTGCAATAATAAATGAAATTTAATTAATTTCCCAAATATTAGTTTTTTGAATAATAGAATAAAATAGATTGTTGTTTGATAGCGAATCTAGATTATATTTGCTAGTTTTTCCTAGTTCATTTTATGATCTAGTTTTAATATTCAAACAAAATTAAAAACTAATGCTATTATAGAATGAAAGGCCATTGAATTGGAGAGGAGTCAGACACTAAATTTAAAAGAGTATATTCACCTAAAATCTGGAAAATTTAGGATAAAATACAAGAAAAAAAACAAATTATTTAAAGATCTTATTTCGACTGAGATTTTGATAACCTTTAGGGGAATCACTTTTAGACTTAAAATTGAACTCTCTTTCGATTTTTAAGAGATAATCATTAATTTAAATGACATTTTTCGCAACATTTTACGCCAATTCCTAAGAACTTGAATTCAAGTTTAAGTTCATTTGAAACGAGGTTTTTCTCATTAAGTCTTGATTTGCCCTAAACTGAGCCCAAGGCTTGTGATCCCAAATATATTAAAACACCTAACAAGATTAAAATTGACTTGATTATTTTATAATTCAAATAATAAATTAACGTTTGTTTAACATTTTTTCACAGATTGGAGGAGAGAAGGGATATATTGTTACAGATTTTTTAATATCAAACATTCGTGGAGGAGAGCCGCAGAAATATGTAGAAGGTGAGTTTTATTTTCATCAAGCTCAAATCAAAATACATTTTAGTCTTTATGCATGATGTAATAACAACAAATACAGATATTATTTCACAAGTTTGATCCTTCAAACTATGGGAAAGGTCATTGTGTTAAATTGAGTGACCAAGATAATTGGTGGGAAAAAATGGGAAATTTTGATTATTTTCCCAGAGTTTTGAGAAACTTTTAATTTTAGATAAAATTATCTAAATTTTAAGATACAGTTAATATCTAATTGAGTTTTGAGGCCATCGATGGGTTTTCAGATATAATCTTTGGTTTTTAGTGAACTGTAAACAAATCACTCATTTGTTTCATTTCTGTCTCTTTTTTATTTGACTTAATTTTTATTGAAATTTAATTTCTCTAAAAATAAATTGATTTCTATTCAATCGATTCAAAAATTATTTCAACTAATAATCTCTTGAATGGCATTAAATTGATTGAAAAAATATGTTTTATTTATAATTTTCAGATACGGCAGTGAATTATCGCTGATCTCTGATTACACTCAAAACAATTTTACCGCATATTTGGCGAACCAATGGCTCAAAGAAGACTCTTCTAGTCGTCAGTCGTTTTGGATTGGCTTTCAATCCATTGACAACTTGTCTACGAATACATTGGAGTCGGCCTCCGGTCGGTTCATAAGTAAATATGTGGGCTTCTGGAGAGCAGACCAACCGAATGTCAAACGGGGAGAGTGTGTCCGCTCGACACTCACCGATTGGTCGCCGGTTGCCATCAATGACATCGCAGAGACCCAACAGACCTGGGAGTTGGCCCCCTGTGAAGACCTCTTGCCTTTCGTTTGCCAAAAACAGACCTGTCCTTCAGGTTTGTTCACATATTTATCTAATGAGTCATTTCCAGTGATTTTCCAATTAATCCAATGATCTATTGATAGGTTCCTACCATTGCTCTAACGGCAAGTGTGTCAACAGTGCCTTCAAATGTGACGGACAGGACGACTGCGGAGACAAATCAGATGAAATGGATTGTCCCCGAAAGTGTCACTACTATTTGCAGAGCTCTGGAGATAAAGTTGTTTCACCCAATTATCCCAATCGATACGACGGTAACTCCGACTGCAAGTGGACTCTCGAGGGACCCGTTGGCTCCGGAATGGTCTTACAGTTCAGCGAATTTGATACGGAGACCAACTTCGATACCGTTCAGATTCTGGCCGGCGGTCGAACTGAAGAGTCGAGCGTCAATTTGGCCACACTTTCAGGACATCAGAACCTGAGCTCAAGAATGTTTACGACCGGATCTAATCTAATGATCGTTAAGTTCAGGTCAGACGCCAGCGTAGAAAAGAGGGGATTCCGCGCCTCCTGGAAGACAGAGCCCATTAAGTGTGGCGGAGAACTGTTTGCTCACACCTCAGCACAAGTGATCACTTCTCCTCTCTATCCGGAACCATATCCGGGAGGACTTGAATGTGTTTACGTCATAAACGCACCGCAAGGAAAGACTGTCACTCTAGAAGTGGTCGAATTAGATTTGGAAACCGGAAAGGACTACATCTATGTTAGGGACGGATCCGGTTCTACATATCCTCTGTTGGAAAAACTTACCGGAAGTTTGGCCGACAATTCCCGATACATAGTGTCGACCGGAAATCGATTGTATTTGTATTTTCACACGAGTTTTGGCGATAGTCGGCGCGGATTTGCCATAAGATTCCGGTCCGGCTGTGAAATCGAATACACGGCCGCCGCCGGCAATGTGTCGTCACCTGCATATGGAGTGACTAAATACCCTCCCAATCAGAACTGTGTCTATCGACTCTCTCTACCGATCGGAGGATCCCTTTCGATACTCTTCAATGACTTCGAGATCGCAAACGACGACACCCTTCAGATATATGACGGCATCGACTCTTCTACAGGTATTTCATTGCATCCAAACCGTGGTTTCAGTGTTAAGACAAAACCTGTTGGACTCACTCTCACCGCTTCTTCCGGAAGAATGTTATTATTATTCAAAAGCAATGCCATGACTGCAGGCAAGGGCTGGTCCGCCAGCTTTTCGGCCGATTGTCCCCAACTGAAGATCGGTTTGAACGCATTGGCCTCTTCCAGGGGTACGATGTATGGCGTCAAAGTCACGTTCACCTGTCCTACGGGTCAGGAGTTCAGTAATGGACAGACAAAACTGATGACTGAGTGCCTTCAGGGAGGAAAGTGGTCTCTCTCTACGATTCCTGACTGTCAGGAGAGATACTGTGGACCTGTGCCTCAGATCGACAACGGTTTCGCTGTGGCCTCGACTAACGTCACATACAAAGGAACGGCTACTTATCAGTGTTACGCAGGTTTTGCCTTCCCTTCTGGTCTTCGCACAGAATCGATCCGCTGTACAGAAGATGGAAAGTGGGAGAAACTGCCCCTTTGTTTGGCGTCTTCGTGTCCACCCCTTCCTGACACCCCTAATGCAATTCAATCGATTATGACGGGCGGCAATAATAGAAACTTCAGTTACGGAACAATCATCAGATTCGAGTGCGAACCGGGATATCACAGACACGGAATACCTGTCATCGCCTGTACATCAGTTGGCCAGTGGTCAGGACTGCCTCCTCTTTGTGAAAGAGCTCCCTGTCCTCTATTGCCTCAAATCGAAAACGGATTTATTGTCGAAACTCAACGAAAATATTTGTTTGGAGACGAGGCTCGGGTTCAGTGCAATCGGGGCTATAAACTGGACGGACATCCGATTATAAAATGCGGAACTAATCAGATATTCGATAGTCTTCCCAAATGTCGAGACGTTGACGAATGTCTGTCCTCTTCTGCGTGTGATTTGGCGTCAACTCTCTGTAGTAACACAAATGGCGGACATTTCTGCAAATGTAAGGAAGGATTCGAACCGAACCTCAACTGTCGTCCCGTCAGTGACTTGGGTTTGGCCTCTGGCGGTATACCCGACACTTCCATTAGAGTCTCAGGCATTGAAAATGGCTATAATAGAGCAGAAGTCAGACTCGACTCAAGTAGAGGCTGGTGTGGGGCTGTGCCCAGAGTTGGAGAGAATTACGTTCAGATCGACTTAAGAGCGCCGACAGTCATCAGAGGGTTCAGAATACAGTCAGTGCAGAGATTGGATGGGACTCAGGCCTATCCCATAACAGTACGCCTACAACACGCCAATGAATTGACTGATCTGTTTCGCGATTATTCTGATCTATCGGGACGTCCCGTCCAATTCCGTTTAGCTCCAAACGGTGGGTCCGGTCTCTCAATAGTAAACCTTCCGATTCCTTTGGAGTCACGATATATTCGGCTATTGATTATGGAGTTCGCAGTCGCGCCCTGCATGAGGTTTGAGCTGATGGGCTGTTCCCGACAGGACTGCATTGACATCAATGAATGTTTGGACAAAAACGGCGGATGCGATCAGCGCTGTGTCAACAGTCCGGGCGGTTTCAACTGTGTTTGTAATGTCGGATATGAGTTATACACTTCCAATGGAACGGCTGGTTATGATATAGCCATCACTGAGACCGGTGTCAGAGACGGAGATGTCTTCCGAGTCAATAAGACTTGTGTTCCCAAACAATGTCCGACTCTGAAGAGCCCAACGAACGGGAAACTACTGTCGACTAAAAGCAAATACCATTTCGGAGATTTCGTTCACTTCTACTGTGATTTCGGTTACGTTATGATCGGTTCTCAGACATTGATTTGCACTTCAAATGGACAGTGGAATGGAACGGTTCCCGAATGCCTTTACGCCCAGTGCCCTATCGTTGGCGATGACTCAGCTCAAGGACTGAAGATTGGATACGAATCCGACGCCAAACTCATACCCTATTTAAGTAACACAACTGTCAGTTGTAACGAAGAGGGCCGACCACTGCGAGGAACTGCCAGCTCTTCCTTCCGGCAATGCGTTTACGATCCAAGAGAAGGCAAACCAGAGTTTTGGCTCTCAGGCCTTCAACCCTCTTGTCCTCGAATTGATTGTGGAGTACCTCCGGAGACGAAAGGCGCGACTTATGGTTTCCATGCCGACACCCGACATAAGGCCAGCTTTTTCTTTGGCTGCGAAGAGACGTTTACTTTGGGCGGAAAGACAGAGCGATCCGATAATGTCATCCGTTGCGGTCCTAATGGTGTTTGGGATTTCGGTGACTTGAGATGTGAGGGTCCGGTTTGTTCCGATCCGGGATATCCTCCGGACGGACAACAGATATCGACGAGCTATGAACAGGGCGCTCAGGTATCCTTCACTTGCAATAGACCCGGATATGTGCCCTACACTACAGATCCAATCACTTGCGTGAAGAACGCCGACTGCAAACTCATAAAACCCGTGGGACTGACCAGTGGTCTCATACCCGACAGCGCTATTAACGCCACTTCACAGCGAAGTAATTATGAGGCGAATAAAGTGCGACTCAATTCGGCCACCGGTTGGTGCGGACAACACGAACCCTTCACTTACGTTACGGTCGATTTGGGAAAAATATTCCGAATTAAGTCACTTCTGGTTAAAGGTGTGGTCACTAATGACGTCGTCGGCCGTCCGACTGAACTCCGATTCTTCTATAAAGTGAGAGAATCCGAGAATTTTGTCGTTTATTTCCCGAACTTTAACCTCACGTCTCGAGAACCGGGAAATTTCGGGGAACTGACTGTCATTCCTCTGCCGGTGTCCGTCACCGCCAGATATATAATCCTCGGAATCGTTTCATACAATAAAAATCCGTGCCTTAAGTTTGAAGTAATGGGTTGTGAAGACACCAAAGAGGAGATACTCTTAGGCTATGACAACGGATTCCCAGTTTGTGTAGATCAGGAACCGCCTCACTTTGTCAACTGTCCCAATGGACCCATATTTGTGAGCAAAGGCTCGAATGGAATACTTCCCGTTAATTACACGATCCCCACCCCTATCGACAATTCAGGATCTGTGGCCAGAGTTGAAGTAAAACCTCTTGGATTCAAACCACCGATGATTGTATTCAAAGATACTTTAGTTGAGTACTACGCGTATGACAACGACGGAAATGTTGCCGTCTGTGCCGTCAATATCACTGTTCCGGATGAGACCCCACCGGCACTGCAGTGTCCGCAGTCTTATGCGGTAGAACTGGTCGAACAACAGGACACGTATTTCGTTAATTTCAATGAAACTCGTCGTCTGATTAACGCAACGGACGATTCGGGAGAAGTTCGCATTCAATTGATCCCCGACTCGGCTATGATTCCACTCAAAGGTTACAGAAATGTGACGGTTATGGCCACCGATCGGTTCGGAAATGAGGCGTTCTGTCACTTCCAGGTGTCAGTGCAACCGATGGCGTGCGTCGCGTGGGCTCTCGACCAACCGGCCAATGGGGTCGTCAACTGTATGCCCAACGAATCTGTTAATGGGTTCAAATGTTCGGCCACTTGTGACTCAGGCTATCGTTTTATCGATGGAGAACCGGTCAAACAGTTTGAGTGTCAATCGGGCTCTCAATGGACCCCCACTTCTATTATCCCGGACTGCGTTCCCGAAGATACAAACGAAGCCTTTTATGATGTAATCGCTTCTATTGAGTACAGGAGCGGAGGGTTTGCGCCCCCGGCCTGTCTCTCAGCGTATGTTAACTACGTTTCCAGTTATTACTCGTCACTCAACCAAATCCTGTCCGACCGGTGCTCTGCAATCAACGTCCAAATGGCGATTATGTTCTTCAACACAACGATTACCATAAAACCCGATACGAACGCCCTGTCCATCGAATACGTGATTCGTATCGATCCTGCGGTACATTCAAAGATGTTGTACGACTTGTGCGGTTCAACACTGGGACTCATATTCGATCTGTCGGTTCCTTCGACTTCTGTTGTGATCGAACCTCTTCTGAATATCTCTTCACAACAAGTGGGCGGTTCCTGTCCTTCACTTCAAGCGATGCGCTCTCAAGTGATTCGTGGCTTCACTTGCGTTGCGGGAGAGATACTCAACACACAGAACACGACTCTATCCGCAGATAAGAACAATCCCCGTTGTCTTCACTGTCCGGCCGGTACTTATGCCTCCAAAGACATGAAAATGTGTACTCTCTGTCCTCGCGGGTGGTATCAGGACTCGACTCGAGAAGCCTCTTGTCGTCAGTGTCCAGACGGGACCTTCACTAAAGATATGGGAAGTAAGAGTCTCACCGAATGTATCCCTGTCTGTGGTTTCGGCACATATTCATCGACAGGTCTGGTGCCGTGTCTTCAATGCCCGAGCAATACCTACTCATCTGTTCCACCAAAGGATGGTTTCAAAGAGTGTCAGAGTTGTCCCCAAAACACATTCACATATAGCGCCGGATCGACACAAATAAACGAGTGTAGAGTGAAGTGTCCGGCCGGTACCTATTCCGAGACTGGGTTAGAGCCATGTGCTCCCTGTCCCACTAACTTCTATCAGGAACTCGAGGGTCAAACATCATGTCAGGAGTGTTCGAGCAAAGAGAGGACTCTACGTCCGGGTGCTCTCAGTCGAGAGGCTTGTAGTTCCGGTCAATGCAGTTCAATCACGTGTCAAAACGGAGGCGTCTGTATTGTGCTGAACCACGAGCCGACCTGTTACTGTCCGGCCGGCTTTTCTGGACACCTGTGCGATGTAGATATTAACGAATGTTTGTCTGAGCCCTGTTATAATGGAGGCACGTGTGTCGACAACCCTCAGGGATATGTCTGCAAATGTCCGTCCGGTTATTCTGGCCTTCAGTGCCAAATAACGCGCAACGAATGCAAAAACGATACCTGTCCTGAGAAAGCCATGTGTAAAGACACTCCCGGTTTGGGTAATGTTGACTGTCTGTGCCGTTCAGGCTATGAGGGAAAGATGTGTAACATCACAATAAACCCGTGCACTCACGACCACAACCCCTGTGATAATAGCGGTATTTGTGTACCACTACTGCAGGGAAGATATCGCTGCGATTGTCCGTCCGGTTGGACCGGAAGAAAATGCGAGATGAATATCGACGACTGCGCTGAAGAGCCCTGTCTTCTCGGCGCCAAATGTACGGATTTGGTCAATGACTTCAAGTGCGAGTGTCCGCCCGGTTTCACTGGCAAACGATGTCACCAGAAGATCGACCTGTGCTCAAACAACCCGTGCATTAATGGTATTTGTGTGGACCGACTCTTCCATCACGAATGCATTTGCAATCCTGGATGGGGTGGAGCCAAATGTGAGCTCAATATCGATGACTGTATGTCCGACCCGTGCGAAAATAATGGAGAGTGTGTCGATCTCGTGGACGGATTAAAATGCGTTTGTGACACCGGTTTCATCGGTAGTCGTTGTCAGCACCCGATCGACTCCTGTGAGTCTAAGCCCTGTCAGAACGGAGGCTCATGTGTTGACCTCATTGATGGTTTCATGTGTCAGTGCAGACCCGGTAGGACTCAATTCTTTTAAACTTTTTAATTTTAACTGAAATCTAATGATTTGAATAAAATTTTAGGATTCGTTGGACTCCAATGTGAGGCAGAAGTCGATGAATGCGTTTCCAATCCATGCAATGCTTTGGGAACAGAGAAGTGCATCGATTTGGACAACAATTTCAAATGTCAGTGCAATGACGGCTTCACTGGAGAACTGTGCGAAATCAATGACGACGACTGTTCGTCCTCTCCCTGTCTGAATGGTGGCACCTGTACTGACTCTATCAATGGGTTCCGATGCGCGTGTCCTCCCGGATGGTCGGGTCATCGATGCGAGTCTGATATAGGACTCTGCGATTCCAGTCCCTGTCATAACGACGCCAAATGTGTGGACCTCTTTCAGGACTACTTCTGTGTCTGTCCCTCTGGAACTGATGGCAAGAGATGCCAGACTTCTCCTCAGCGCTGTATAGGCAACCCGTGCCAACACGACGGCATGTGTCGTGACTATGGGTCGGGACTGAACTGCACCTGTTCTTCAAGATTTACGGGAATTGGCTGTCAATACGAATACAAGGCTTGCGATGAAAATGTTTGTCAAAACGGCGCCACTTGTCATGATATGGGCGATGGTTATGCCTGTGAGTGTCCTCCCGGTTGGACCGGAAGGCATTGCGATCAGGATGTAGTTGACTGCTCGCCCTCTTCCTGTCCCCCGACCGCCACATGTATTGACTTAACGAATGGATTTTACTGTAAGTGTCCTTTCAATCAGACGGGAGAGGACTGTCGTAAACCAATTAATATCGATTATGACATTTACATCAACGACGAGAGTCGCTCCTCGAGTGTCGCTTTGGCCGCACCTTTCGATCTGATGGAAGCTCAGAGTCTGACGGTTGCCCTTTGGGTTCAATACATTGAAGAGTCGATCGGCACATATTTCACCCTCTATTCTGTGGGGTCTCCGCACTTACCGATAGGAAAGAAACCTCTGCTTAGAGCCAATCACAACGGAATCTTCATAAGTCTGTTCCCCGACCGACTCCAAGACGTGTTTATGCCATACCTGGAGAACGTGCCCATCAATGACGGACAGTGGCACTACATTAATGTCATTTGGGACGGAAGGGACGGCACTCTTATGTTAGTCACCGACACAGCAGTTGCTGGAACTGTCACTGACTATGGGGTAGGAATGAGTTTACCACAATGGGGCTGGGTCAATCTTGGTTCACCTCTCAATGACAAGAACAAGGCTGAAGTCGGTGCCGGTTTCCACGGCCGCCTCAGTCGCGTCAATATTTGGAACCGACCCTTAGATATGAGTCAAGAAATCCCGTCTCAGATCCGGAGCTGTAAGAACTCTCCCGTCATTTTCAGTGGACTTCTCCTCAGATTCACCGGATATGACAGAGTCGAGGGAACAGTCGAAAGGGAAGGACCCGGAAAGTGTGGAGAGAGAGTCTGTCCGACGGGTTTCACTGGAGATGACTGTCGTATTCTACAACAGGACAAAACCCCTCCGAGTGTTCTGCACTGTCCACCAGACATGTGGATCATATCAGAGAACAGTTCAACAGTCGTTCATTGGGACGAACCACAGTTTACAGATGACTTGAGGTCTGTCCAAGTCTTGGAATTGGAGAAAATCAAAAGCGGAGAATCACTAAAGAAGGGAACGTATGACTTGAGTTATATAGCGGTTGATGAGAGCGGAAACTCTGCTCGATGTGACTTCCAGGTCCACGTTCTCAGAGAGTTCTGCAAAATACCCGCTCCTCCTGTCAATGGAGAGCGTGAGTGTTCTGATTGGGGACCGGGCGGTCGATTCAAAGTCTGTAGAATAAAATGCAATTCTGGACTTCAATTCTCTCAACCCATACCCCAGTTCTACGTTTGCGGCGCTGAAGGCTTTTGGCGACCAAACGACGATCCGGAGAAGCCTCTGGTCTTCCCGTCCTGTGCTCCCAAACATTTGGCCCAAAGAATATTCAGAGTAGTCATGAATTTCCCGTCAACTGTCGTCTGTTCCGATTCCGGCAAAAAGATTCTGACCTCAAGAGTAACGGAAAGTCTCCTAAGAATTGACAGAACGTGGAAAATATGTTCGGATCAGTCGCGCGGCGCCTGTAAAGGACTGGGCGTTAATGTGAAGTGCACTAAACAAAGTTCCTCCCGATCTAAACGCCTGTCCTCTGACGATGACTCAGACAATACCGATGTCTATAACGTGGAAATCGGTTTTCCCGCGAATATCGATCCCATTCTTAACGTCAATACACAAGAGAAGGATAGCCTCGAGTCTATTGTCAGACGGGCTGTCGTCGAAAGTGCCATATTTGATGTCAGAGACACTCTCCCTAATGTCAACCCAGACTTGACTTCTTTGCGTCTGATCACAGAGTATGCCTGTCCTCCCGGACAAGTCGTTATGGGAGACAGTTGTGTCGAGTGCGGTGTCGGCACCTATTATGACGAACCGACCCAATCGTGTATCAGATGTGCGATCGGCACATATCAGAACGAATTGGGACAACTCTCCTGCAAGAAGTGCCCAATTATTGGCGACAGAGCGGGAGTTACCATCAATAACGGCGCCCGAAGTGCAGATGAATGTCGCGAGAGGTGTAATGCCGGACATTATTACGATATGGCGCACAATGTCTGCAAACCCTGTGGTTATGGTCACTATCAACCGGCAGAGGGTTCCTTCACTTGTATATCTTGTGGCACAGGACTGACCACAAGAAGCCAAGAGGCCGTCTCTCAGGTCGAGTGCAGACGTAAGCAATCGGTTGACAACTATTTCATTCAATTATTAAATAATTCTTTTTTTGTTTTCAGCCGAATGTATGGCTGGTTTCCAACTCTCTTCTACTGGCAATTGTGAGGCCTGTCCTATTGGTTACTACAGAACGAGAGGACAGCCATCCTGTGAACAGTGTCCGGCGGGTTTCACCACCGGTTCAATGGGTTCTGCGACTCCGACTCAATGCAATCTCGGTATGAATTTATTATTAATTTTAATATCAATTTCTAACAAAATGTTTGTTTTTTCCAGAAATCTGTTCCGTCGGTCATTACCTCAATTCAACACTCGATGAGTGTATGCCGTGTCCTAAAGGCACGTATCAAGACGTTGAACAGCGCGACCTTTCCTGTCAGTCGTGTCCTCCAAACAGCACAACTGACGGCGTGGGCACAACCAGTCAGGACCTGTGCAGTAATCCCTGTATAATAAATGATAAGATGGAGTTGTGTCCCCCCAACTCCCAGTGCGAGGCCCCCAATGGTGGCGAAGATTTCCGGTGTGTCTGCAAAGAAGGCTTCAAAGAGATCCAGTCCTCCAATGAAGTCAATTATCCCCATTGTGTCAACATTTGCGACGACTACTGCATAAATGGGGGTCGATGTGAGTGGTCTCCAGGTATGCGAAAGCCTCGGTGCGAGTGTCTCATCAACTTCTATGGCGATCGATGCGAACGAAAGTCAGAGCTTATATATATCGCCGGTGGTATCGGAGCCGCCGTTTTCTTCATTATATTTATTGTTCTCTTAATTTGGATGATTTGTGTCCGAACTTCTTCGCGTCCGATGACCAAAAAGATGTCGGTTCACACCATTCCGACAGACTTTGCGCCAACGCCAGGCCCTCAGCCCAACTTCTATTATGGAGCGCCGGCACCATATGCCGAGAGTATCGCTCCTTCGCATCACTCGACTTACGCACACTATTATGACGATGAGGACGACGGGTGGGAAATGCCTAACTTCTATAATGAAACCTATATGAAAGAGTCTCTCCACAATGGAAAGAGTAATGGCAGTACTCTTCAGGGAATCTCAAATCCGGCCTCAATTTATGGAACTAAAGAAGATCTTTACGATAGGCTTAGAAAACATCAATATATGGGCAAAAAAGGAGGTATACATCAAAACAAATGACTCAATCATTGCATAGAATTTGATCACAATTTCTATTCTTTCAGATACGACGAGTGATAGCGAAGATCAGGGAAACTAATGAACGACTAAATCACTTATAACTAGAATTATAAAAATGTTATTTTCATTACTATTCAAACAAATTACTATAATTTTTAACTTAATTTATAATTTTATTTAATTTTAATTTCTCTGCAAAAGAGTTTCGAAATCAAATGAATTGAATCAAAAAATTATTGAATTATTTTTGATAAACGAAATCAAATCGAAAGCCATAAAAATCTGCAAACATTTTGGGAAATCAAATCAAAAGAAATGATTATTTTTCAGTATTTTCTATTGAATTGTAAATAATTTATTATTTAATACAATATTTGATTATATTTTAAGACACTATTTAATTGACGAACAAATGAAGTCTTCATAAGTATTATAATAATCTCGAGAATTGAGCTCAAAATACTTTTATACCATTGCTTTCGGTCCGAAAAAATCAATTCTTAAACAGAAATCAAAATCCAATTAAATATTTAAAAATTGTCCCAAAAATGCCATCAAATGTCTAATTGAAGAACTTTTTGTCAAATTTTTAGTCAAATATTTCTTTTCCTTTAAGACATTCCATCACTACTTCATTGTCTGTTATCCATTACTCAGGTTTTGATAATTATTATGTTTTTCCCATAAAATCATTTTTATGTCAATTTTTGTATTCTTAATGCAATTCTTCATTAATTTATAAATAATTTTCTCTTTCTTTTGATTTAATGTCTTTTTAGGGATAAAATGTTTTGTTGTTTAGTTCTGTCTATTATTTGTTGGTTTAATAAAAAACAATTCTTCACTTAAAAACATTTTGTTATATAATAATTGAAAAGAGACTTAATCTGACATCTGTTGAAAACTACTGATCTTTGTGAACACAATAGGGGGAGTAAACATCAGATATTATCAGGGCACTCCCCCCCCCCCTGAATTGAAAATAAGCCAAAAATTTTGTACGTAGTTGAGTGAACTATCCTTACTTTTATTCCTTTCCAGAATGAAAAGTTGCAATACAGTGAAAGTGTCATTAAAGGGTCCATTAAAGTACATTGAAGTGAACTTTTGCTACGAATACCTATTGCTAACGATAGCGTCATCCAAGTCTGTGAAGGATTTGCTAACATATTGTTTGATATATAGAAACAATTGTCTTCTTGAGATACCACAAAAATGATCCCAAATGAGGAACATTTAGTGGATCCGAATAAACAAATCAAAGAAGTTAAAGAAGATATTATCTAATCTAATGATGTATCTAATCAGGACTTGTGTACCCGAAGTCACTTTAACGTCGAAATAATCCCTTTTCATAGAATTAGAGCAAATATTTAGTTTAAAATCGATATAAAAATTCTAATGATTTCCTTTGAAAACAATTATTCAGAGAATATTCAGTGTATTGAAGTCAAGACTGAATATTAAAAATATTTATTCATTTTTTCAATTTTTTGTTTTTGGAAAATCATTTGAAGAGAGAGAACTGATATCGATGTCAATGCCATCGAATCCCTTTCTTTTAGTCATTTTGGTCTCAAAACAATTAATGGTTTCATAGAAACGACTAATAATTTATTGGGAAATAATTTTGTTTAAATCGATTAAAAAGGAAATAAATTTCGCTCTAATTATAAATCCGTTACAAAAAACAATACTTTCCTTCACTATTGAGAATAAATTGAATTTATATCCAATCAAAACAAGATTTAATGTGCCATTAATATAATTGATTCACATTTAACTCTTTCAATTTAAATAGAATTCCCTAAATTGATTGTGATGAGGGTCATTTATCATGCTACTTTCATGATTAGGTCACTGACATCAATAAGAGAGGTATATAAAGTTTTTTGATTGATAACAACAAAATTTTATTATTTCATAAAAATGTTAACTAAATATTGGTTTTCATTAATATTTTTGTCAAAAAGTTTAGTCATTAGTCATTCAGAGAGTAATTCCGATACAAATTCATTGAATATCACTGAATGGGATATAAAGCAATCAAATCAATGGCCTTCGGGTCAATGGGATTCGAGTCAATGGCCAAACTCTCAATGGAGTGCCAATCAGTGGCCTTCAGGTCAATGGAAGCCCAATTCGACATCAAATCCATGGTCTCAATGGACACAATCGACTTCAAAGACATACCCAACTCGAAAGCCTGTGACTCAATACCCCACAAAATACCCCCCACTTCCCAGTTGGCCGTCCACTGCCCCGTCAACTGCCATAAAACCGGTAATTATCATCCCTTCGACTCAATCCACAACTCCGTCAACAGAATCAACAGACGAAACGAACGATTCTTCTGATTGGACTTCTTATACCACTTCCACCACAACTACTACTACTCCTACGCCATCCACTGAGACCACAACCCGACCTCAAACTTGGACCAGACCTCCAACGCAGCCAACGAACAATCAAAGCACAGAACAGTTTGCAATAACCGTTAAGTCTTGTGGTTTGAGTCATATTCCTCAGGCATTTATCGGAAATAAAATAGTATCGGGAAAGTTAGCGAAAGGAGGGGAATTCCCCTGGCAGGTCATTCTCAAAATACATACAGCAAAGGGTCCGATGCAATGCGGGGGCGCTATTCTCAATCCCAGGTATAAAATGATATTATATTTTTCAAACTAATTGTTGGTTCCAAACAACAGATGGGTTCTGACGGCAGCTCATTGTGTCAGTAATGAACGCAACGGACAGCCGACGGCTCAACGGATTGATGTGACCGCAGGCGTTAACAACAGACTTGTGATGAGTGCCGGCAATCAACAGCGAACAGCCGATTGTGTCGTACAACACGAGAGTTGGAGCGGACAGTACGGAAAGTTCAAACACGACATCGCACTCATTCGACTTCCGGCAGACAAACCCTTTGACCTCAACTACGAAATGGGCGGACATATAAACGGTATTTGTTTACCACTCAAACCCAATTCAGAATACAGTGGAAAGGGAAGGATAGCCGGTTGGGGACTCACCAAAGACAGGGGATCGCCTTCTGATGTCTTACTATATACGGATGTGTCGATTATGAATAATGAGAGGTGTAAGCAATACCCATATCCTGTACCGATAGCGGATTCAATGATGTGTCAGGGGGTCGATAAGACAGCCCCCTGTCAAGGAGATAGTGGCGGACCACTCATTATGTCGATCAGCGACAATAGGGGTGTTCAACGTATGACAGAAGTAGGAATCGTATCGTTCGGACCGGGACAGTGCGCTAACCCAACCACTCCTAACGCTATTTATACCAAAACATCACATTATCTAAAATGGATCGAAAAGATATTGAGAGCCAACTCTGGGGCCAAATGTAACGCACGAGCGCTTAAAAGTGATAACTCAGACAAAATTGAAGACATTTCAGTCAACAATCAAATAAAACCGACGGTAAGTACTTCAGTGAAACCCATTTTAGATTAAATTTTTTTATTTCAAAAAAAACAAATCATTTAATTAATAAAATTTTTCGAAAAATTATTAACGGATTATCACTTTTGAGGAATTATTTCAATGAATTAAAAATCAAATGGAAATACATTTGAAGACTAAAAATATTAATATTTTTCAATGAATTTTGTGCGCATTTGTATTGAATTAATAAAAATTAATAGAAAATAGTGTTTAAACGTCAATCAATAAATTGATACCAATTTGCAAGAGTTCCAAATCTTGGGCCGAATCGACAAAAAGAGTTTTGAGGCTTTCGATGAGTTTTGGCATTTTTCGTAAGACAGACAAGTCTTCAATTATTGAAGTGATGTCGCTCTCACTTATCTCTCGTTTGAAGAGAGTGCGGAATATGTCGGCCCACGACTCCTGTCCGCCCATAAAGTTATTGACTTCTGTGGTATACAAATAATTCATAAATAAATTGATTAAAATCTGAATAAACATTTTGGAGTCTTCGGCGCTCTTCACGTTAATCTTTGGTCTGAAAACATTGGATACGTTGTGAGACATAACAGTTTCAACCATTTCTAGCATTTCTTGACTTTTAATCAGATCTTTAGGTGTTTTTCCATCGATTTCTCGTTTGATATTCAAGAGTTCAATTCCTCCGCTTTCAAGGATCAGTTTCGTGCATTCGATCGCATTATTTTCGATACTCTCGTGAAGTGCTGTTTGTTTTTGTGGACCGGACTCGAAGTCAAGCCTTTTGTTTGACTTAATTTGCCATTCAATCAGAGCTCGAATGCAGTCCACCTGAGAATGAATGGCGGCTCCAATTAATGGGGTATATCCAGCGTTATCCATCTCGTTAGGGTCGGGACCAAAGCCTTCGACGGATTGCTCTAAGATTTCAATTACTTTGAGAGTCCGTCCCTTAGCACTGGCGATATGCAGAGCATTTTGGCCGAACTTGTTTTTCTTCGACCACTCTTTGCTCGAAACGTTTCGGTCTTTACTGACTAAACCGATTGAAGATCGCCTCCGAGACGACTCCCTTTTAGTTGAAATGCTGGGCTTTGGATCAATTGGGGGCTGACTGTCAGACAACTTCTCTACTGATTTTGATAGAAGTTTGACGTCTGTAAGACATTCGGCGATTAGTTTGAGTGAAATTCTTCGGTGTTTTTCGATTAGGTATTTATCTTTCAAATCGAGAATGAAATGAGTCATAAGTTGACCGCAGAGTTCGACTTTAATCCAGAAGACAACCGACACATTCAACAGTCTTTCAATCACTTCATTTGTGATCAATGATTGATATGTCAATTGTTGGAACAATTCAGTGATTGGCGTCGGTTTGTTGAATGCGAACAATACGTACGGCCGGACATTACCGGAACCGATGCGCAGACATTCGTTACTCAATTCAAAGAGTTTCCATATTTCCAAAAGAAATGAATCGTTTTTAAGGCGAATAACTTTTGTGACCAAAAACACCAATTGTTTTAAAACACTATTTAAATAATTGGGACTCTTTTGAGACCAAATCAAACGACAAATCAAAGGCTTTTCGTTCTTCTGTTGAATATCAACGCAATAATCGTTTGAGTCGTTTAGGAATTGACGAAAATCTTTGACCAATAAATCGACGATATATTTGAAGTGAAGGAAAGGCGTCTCAAAGTCATCGCTTTTACGGATCAACTCATTGATCAAAAATGCGATCAATTTTGAGACGAAAGGCCAGCCATTGGTCTCTTCATTTGATCCACTAATCAATTCCATAATCGCTTGTCTCGAATAACAGCTCAAAACCATTTCCCGCATAAAAGTGTCTAAAAATCTTTTGTGAAGTCTTTTATAGTAAGACAACTCTTCGGGAGTCATGTCTTTTATCTCATTAGACCAGTCATAGTGTGAAAGCATTTTATGCGACAAAAGTTTTGAATATTTTGACGAACTTTTGAACGCAAATATGTCTTCAGTTATTGTCTTTAGGAATAGCGGCCAACAGTTTGGTTCGTCCAACAAATCATTCAATGGTATCAACAAATGGTCAAAATTTTCCTCCACTTTAAGGTTTGGATTCTTAAAATTGTTTGTAACGTAATTATAAGCGAACCGTCCGTTCTGTTGGATCAGTGCTGAAGACTGTGTCATCGGCAGCGACTGACTTAAGAATAATTGCATATTTGTCTCATAAAAGTCGTCTTCAAGAAGTGATTCCTCGCCAAAGCTCTGACCACTGGCTTCAGGTTTGACCACTTCTCCCACTTTTGGCTCAGTTTTTGGTTCAGGAGTTTTGTGACCTTTGGGTCGACCCTTAGATCTTGTTTTTCCCATTTTCTTGGTCTTCGGTTTCGACGACTTTTTGTTGAACTCTTCGATAATCAAATGAAATCCGTTTACGTCACTGTCGTAGGACTCAGTCTCAGAATTATTGTTAAAGTATTTGAAGTCTTCGTCAGAAGAATCAGATATGAGTTGTGAAGACTCTTCAGAAGAATCGGTTATTTGTATGGCTTTTATGGTTTGTATGGCTTTTATAGGTTTTCCGCAATTAATAAAACAGTCCTTCAATTGAAACACTTCTTCCTTATTATCGACAAATTGTTTATAAGTAATGTATTTAAAGTTATCTTTCAATCGACTCATAGTTTAATTCATTTCTCAATTATTTTTGAAATAAGAGTTAAATAATATTTAATTACTTTAAATGAATGACAAAATCAGTTGAAATGTAAAACACATGAAATCAAACGAAACACTCATTTATTTGGCGCCAAAACAACAACTCTTACAAAAAGTACGAAAATTATTGAATTTTTTTTAGAGTTTAATAAAAGAAAGTTTTGTTACTTTTATCAGTTTTAGGGACAGTTGTCCTTATCTTCTGAAATGCATTTAATGTCAATTTAATAATCGATTGTTTTTTTAATATTTGGATTTCATTAGAAATTATTTTAGATAAAAGATTTCCTCGAATTTACTTAACCTATGATTCAATTATTTATTGCAAAACAAATTACTTCTATTAAAGCAATAATAAGCTATCAAAATGTTAAAACTTTTTCACCTTGATAATCACTTTATAAACGATAGATCACATATTTATTCACACAAAAAGTAAATTTCAATTTGTTTTTCGAAATTATTGCATCTGTTTATGAGTAATGTTATTTTAGAGGCATGTCTTTTAAATAACTTGGTACACCTGATCAAATAACCAAGATTAATTTAATCGCTATAATTTATAGCCTATATATATATTATTCAAAATTCATATCCGTTTGACTATAGATAATGAGAAGAATAACCAAAAGAATTGGAATTTTGTTGTCTATCATCAAAAATGTTATAATGAATTGGATTTGGAGCACATCTTAGAAGTTATTTCAGACAAATCACTATAAAGTCTAATAAACTTTATTTTAATTCCAAATTTCGAAATTTTATTCTAAAATAAATAAAATTCAATATTTGTGTTAAAATTATAATATTCAGTCATTCAGTGATTGTCTGAAAAAATGTTTTAATGTCTGAAAGTCAACAGTAAAACAATCAAATCAGTCAAAAGTTTTGCAATTTTTTTAGAATTCAGTTCTTTATCAGTGGAAGAGTCACATTAATTGTGTTAATTCAAAGATTAGATAAAATATTTCAATTGATGTATAGATAGAATTGAAATTCTGATCTCTTTATCGTTCGTTTAGGGACAAATGTTTGGCATTTGAAAAGAGAAAAACTTTTTATAATTTAATAAAAGCTGAGGTTTTTATCACTTGTGTTACACAAGATTGCGAAAAGACTTGAAACAAATATTGAAATAATAATTAATTTCAAAGTTATTTATGTTCTTTGATTTCGATCATAAAGTTTTAATTGTTTTTATTGTATTTTAAATAAATCTAAAAAATAATAATCAAATGGAAGAGAAAGTGAGAGAAAACTTATGTTTCGAGAAATTATTTAAAAGAAAATTTTGTGCAGAAAGTGAGGAATTCCTATACACTCTCTACAGTCAACTCACAATTGAATGTGAAAAATGATGAATTGGTGAAGAACCATGCTAATCTCACATTACTCACCGGAACTGCCTTTATTGTTGGAGAAGTTGCTGGGGGTAAGCAATTTTATTTGATCTTGCCGGTTACTTATTAATAAAGTGTACTTGATTCAAAGGTGGAATTTTATCACTACCTCATGCAGTGGCCGGCGCTGGTAATCAATTAATATTTGGATTTTTTTAGTTTTACAAAAATATTTAATTGAACAGGGTGGTTTGGATTAGGATTAATCGTCTTGTGCTGTATCAATGCTGGCATTGCAGGCATATGTCTGGCAAAGTCGTGGCTCATTCTTGAGGAAAGGTATCCCGAATATAGAAAGGGTTTGACGAGAAAACCTTTCGCTACGATAGGTTACAGAGCTTATGGCACTTGGGCAAGGTCAAACATAGTCCAATGATCTTGAAACATATGATTATATGATAAGTTTGTTGCAGTGTTTCGGTGTCGTTAGCCATGAACATCACTCGATTCGGCGCAAGCACTGTATTCCTCCTAATTATATCAGATCTGTTGAAGTCTGTGGTGGCGTCCCTTCACTTCGAAAGACTTATGGAACTGGGAGTCTGTTCGTGGGTTCCAATTGTAGGCACAACTCTGACCCCATTGATGTGGTTGGGCTCTCCCGCAGACTTCTGGCCGGCGGCCTATACTGCTATGATCTCCACAGTTATCGGGAGTGTTCTTCTTCTCATTAATATTGGCATCGAATCCAAGGATCATATAAAGGACGCCACGTATTCGATGCCGACATTCAAAAACTTTTTCCTATCGTTTGGAAATATTTTATTCGCTTTCGGAGGTCTGTCCCATTAATTTGTAATAAGATTTGGAAAGATTTTGTTTTATTGATCAAAAATCAGGTGCGAGTGCTTTCCCTAACTTTCAAAATGATATGAAACAAAAGGAAAAGTTTCCGAAAGCAGTCATTTTTGGATTCATCGGTAAATTCAAAACCTTATGAATGGTTTGAGTTAAAGGCTTTTCAATAAAATATAGGACTACTTCTGCTATACATTCCTGTGTCTGGAGGAGGGTATGGTGTCTACGGAGAGAAAGTCAGTCCCAATATAATTAAGAACCTCTCGCCGAATACTTTGACCACAATTATTGAGTTCTGTTTTCTGATTCACTGCTTCTTTGCGTTTTTGATTATCATTAATCCAGTGCTCTTGGAATTGGAAGAGTTGATGAATATTCCAAAAAGTAATCAATTAATTGATATTAATATTTAAGAATATCTAAAATATATTTGTTTCCAGAATTCAATTTATGGCGAATAGTGTTTCGCACAGCTATGATGGCGGCCCTCATATTCACCGGTGAATCTGTGCCGACATTCGGCCGAATATTGGATCTGATCGGAGGATCGACAGTCACTCTAATGGCTTTCATAATGCCTCCCGCTTTCTATTTTAAATTATGTTCACAAAAGAGCGATCAATGGCCTCAAAGGTAAACACATTTTCATTTTTTTTTAAATTAAATTTTCAAATATTTTTGGAAAAATTTAGAGAAATTCCTTTATATATGCGATTGGTTTTGATTCAAATAGCGATCGTAGGACTGATCGGTGGAATCGCATCAACCTATTCATCAATCGATTCATTTTTAGACCCGACCTCACAATTAGACCCTCCCTGTTATGTCGGCAGAACTAATGACACTTATTTTATTCAATAATCAATTAGAGAAAACTCTATTCAATTGGAAATTATAATAAAATTCAAATAAAGTTTAATTTAAGTCTTTAAATGAATTTCAATAAAATTGGTTTTAAAACAAATCTTTATTTTTAAATAATTTCTAATTAAATATTAATTAAATTAATTTAATTTAAATGAAAATAAATGAATAAAAATAACAGAAATATCACAAAATATAAGAATCACATAATATTTGATAATAAAAGAGCTTTTGATTAGTTTTAAATCACAATCAAAACAATAATTTAAATAAATATAAAATTAAATTAAATTAAGTAAAAACCGAAACAATTGATCGATTGCCGGAAGAGCTGTTCAATCGTTTGAGAAACACATAAAAAATAGGAATGACTCGTATTGTTATGATTAATAGTTTTATGACTTTTTGTTTTGCAAAAGAAGTCGTTCCTTAAGACCCCCGGAAGTGATTTTTTTAGTGGCTTTTTGCTGTTCCTTCCGTTTCTGTTCAGTCATTTCTTTTATCCGTTGTTTGGATTTTTCGACACTAAACGCAAAAATAATTTCAAATCAATTTTTAAATTTGAATTAAATTGAAATTTACTTTTGTTTTATCGTTCGCTGAACCTCTCGTTTAAAGATATCCTTAAAGTCAGAGCAAAATGGGATCCAATTGGCGAAGAACTCTTTGGGCCAATCGGACTCTTTCCTTGATTTTGGTTTATAACTGAAGAATTGCATCGTTTCTGGAAATCTATTCAAAAGTTATCAAATAATTAATGTTTTAAAACAAAAGATAACTAAATTAATTCAAAGATTGATTACTCACTTCTTTTGGCATTCCTCGACGTTTTCTTTTTCTTCTTTGATCTGTTCCGTTGCCTTCTCGATGAACGACTCCATTCGTTCCTTAAACGGGTGGATCTGTCCATCGTTTTGTGCGTTCTTCAGAACTTTTTGTACTTTTGTTTCACACGATTTCAGCTCTTTTTCGAGTGAATTGATGTCCGAAACGATATCATCAAAAACAATAGCCGAAGCCTTTTCAAGATCTGAGGGCTCCGGAAGAGGAAACCGAAGCTCATCGAGAGAGAGGACGTCCGGACAGAACTCTCGAATATAGGCCCGAACCACATATTCGAGAAGACTTATTGCATTATTTCCCTTAACGTCACGCAATTTCGGCAGAATTTCGAGTCCAAAGCCGTCGGCCTGTCCTCTGTCTCTATGTCCGCCGTTCATATAGTTTCCAAGCGTTAAAATTATGGCAAATATATCTTTAATAGCTTTGGTTGTCGTTATCGACTGACACAACATTTTAAAGTTGTTTAAACGACTCTCTATTGTCGACAACTGATCCCCGAATTTGATTTCATAGACAATACACTGGACTCTGTCCGAGAACTCGTGGATTTGAGACAAGTCGTGCAGAAATTGTTCGGCTTTTGCTAATGGAATGTCTGGTTTTGTGGTCAAATGTTTGTTAATTAATTCCAATTCTTCTTTAGTTGCGATCACTTCACAGATTTGTTGCAATTTATCGAAATCGACGACAGAGTTATCGAAGTTATAGACAGCGCTCTCGATGTCAGAGATTTCTAAGTGAAGAGAAGTGACTAAAATGCCGACATTATGGGCCCTCTTTGAGTCTATTATATTCGCCACTTGTTTGGCCTTCTTCTTAGGCTTCTCTTCTTCTTTCACTTTCTTCTTCTGCATCACTTGTCTCGAGAAGAGTCCGACAAACTCTTCACTAATAAATTTGTCGATAAGGGGTGTGTCGTCGATATTATCCCACAAACACTTTGACTGATTCTGAGCGGAAATGTCTGAAGACTCGGACGAGTCATTGCTGTCCACTTCGTCGGGACTGACTGGAGATGTGATGACAGGTTTTAATGGAACAGGAATTTGAATTCGACTCCAAAAGAGTGGTTTCATTGGAGCGCTTGGAGTCAATGCTTTTTTGCGCGCAGAGACGTACGCCGACTGCCATCCACCCAATGGGGGACAAGGCATCGGAGCCGGACCTGACATCGGCGGTGGAGGTGGAGGACCTCCCTCTTGACCCGGCATTGGAGGAGGAGGTGGTGGCCTCTGACCAGGAAGTGGTGGCGGAGGAGGTGGCCCTGAAAACAGTCCCGGAAATGGCGGCGGCGGAGGAATTCCACAACCGGGTAATGGAGGCGGAGGAGGAATACCAAATCCGGGCATTGGAGGCGGAGGTGGTGGTGGAGGTATTGATGTAAACTGATCTGGCATAGGTGGAGGTGGGGGAGGAGGTGGAGGAGGAGGCGGTGGTTGTGTTGATGGAGGAGGCGGTGGTTGTGTTGATGGAGGAGGTGGTGGTGGTGTTGATTGAGGTGTTGATTGAGGTGGTGGTGTTGATGGAGGAGGTGGTGGTGGTGGAGGAATTGGTGCAGTTTTGTCAGTTTGTTCGGGTGGTTCAGGAGGTGGTGGCGGCGGTGGGGATGACATAACTGTTTGAGATGTCGGCGAAGCGGTCATCGATTTATAGCACCGATAGAGTGAGTAAAGTATTATAGGGACCGAAGCGGTCGAAAAGAGAGTGTCGAGTATTAAACCAACTGAAAGATTAACAGATTATTCAATTGTTGTCCGCTTCAGAGGAATCAAAAATAAGACAAAAACAAACCAAACAAATGTCTCAAAACAAAAAACTATAGAAAAGAAAAATCAAAACAAAATAAAATTTGAGACAAAAATTCAAAACAAAAAATGATTTCAAATAAAAATGTTTTTATAATTACTTTTGTATCACTTTTTGGAACCAATCTCTTCGTTGATATTTAAGTATCGAATATAAGATTGAATTTAACGATAATTTCCATAATTTTGATCTCAATTATAAAGACATTGAAATAATTGCCAAAAAAGAGTATTTCATTCAAATATTGTTTACGTTTTGATTCAAAACCAAAACATTTGAGTCTTTGACACACTTTTAGTCCCTTTAAATGGTTTGACGTTTGTATGAGTCATACGATTCACAAATACTATTACATCACTTACTGTCAAATAATTGAATTTTACGTCAAAAACATATTTTTCTCATCAAATGTCATTCAAAGGCAACAATTATTCACAAAAAATAGTTTTTAATGTCAATGAGTAATGGTTTTTGTCAACTATTCCCTCGCATTCCCTCCCATTCTATTCAAAATTTTAATGAAAAGAATGCCATAAAAGCCTTATTTGAGACAATCTTTTATTGTTTTGAATTGAATTTTGCGAAAGTTATGAAAAAATTAATTTTTGAGTGAAATATAATTTTTCTCATAAAATAATTCAACAAATGATTAGCTATTAATACAAATGACATAAAAAAGAGAATAAAATACGATTTGGACTCTAAATCGTTAATAAGACTAAAATTGTTGTGAAAATTGTGGAAATCATACATATTTTCAGAATACAAATCAATTATAAGTTAAAAACTCAATCTTAAGAAACACTAAAAAATAAATTAAGTCATCAAATAATAAGTGATTTCATAAAAAAATTTTCGATGAATTCATTAATAATTGTCAGTATTCGAGGAAAATATTTATACAATTATTAAACGTTAAGACGATTTGAACACTTGAATGATTCGATCGACTCTTTCTTTGCCTTTTTTAGTCATAATATCCTTTGAGATGAAAAATATAATAATGAAAATCAATTTAAAAGTTAAGACAGTGTTTGACTTACAGCTAAAAACGCGAAATCTCTGAGTTTTTGGAGGACTTCCACCAGAGGTTCAAACGAAAGGTTCGGCAAATTATTGCGAACTATATTCGTATACCGGAAGTTGTCCTGAATAGTACAGCCCAAGAGTAGGGCAATACACGCCGCTATTATGCTGTGCTCCATATGATTACCCGATTGGGACAACACTTTATAACAAAATAAAAACAAATGAATAAAAGAAAAAACAATTGAATGAAATGTTGAATACTTGTGTGAAGGAGTGAGTCTCTCATGGCTTCTGTCATCTGAACCTTTTCGTGTGACTCCAGGAGTTCGTCGGTCTGTTGTTCTGTTCGCTGCGCCTCTTCTATCCGTTTGAACAACAATTGTATCAAATCATTGAGTTTTGAATTACTCGTTACGACTAAGTCTCGCATTTTTGGACAGAACTCAACTAAATTGATGCAAAGGCACAGAAGTATTATCATTAGATCGAATCGTTGGTCACTTTTTATAAACGACGGCAATTCCAGAACAGAATCTAATAGTAAGTCAATAATTCCATCGTAAGTACCGATTACTAGACAGCCGTCGGCTAAACAAATGGTAAAAATATTCATTAAATTTCATTACAATTAAAAGTCGATTGAATTCATACCACTTTCAGACGTCAAATGAGTTAGAACTCGAAGAATGGAGAAAAACGCCGACAAAAACACTTTGGAATCATTAGAGGAAAGGATACGATATTTACAAGAATGCAATAATTTAATACAAGTCGAGGGAAAGACCCCTCCTTTGTACTGAAGAATGTATTCCTGATTTTCTACGTTATTGAATGTCACCTAAAATTCAATTAAAATATAAATAAATTGAATTAAAAGTATTTGAGTGGACATACATTTTCGAGGACATGCATACAGCGGTCAGTCTTAATCATAAATCCTTCGTCGCCTTCAAACTCAGAACACCTCAAAACTGTATCCAAAATAAAATCGATTCCTTTTATTCGTCTCAACTCTTCCTTAAACCAATCGCCGGCTCTTTTAGAGGTCAGTCCTAAAAGTGTTTCCATTGCGAGGTTTCCCGCCTTTAAAGTAAAGCAAACAAAATGTGAGACAAAAACAGTTTTTATGGAATCATTGAAAAACTTACAGTGATTTCAGACAACTTGAGATACTTCGCGAGTCCTTTCTTTTTCATCTCTTCGCACAAACCCTTAACTTTATTCCTGTGCTTAATCTCAACGCCATTGCATTCATCACTTCTGGTCTCCAAGAGTTGTAGCATAAGTGAGAGGGCGTTGGGATCGATATCCATCGTTAGCCGGTCCTGACTGTAGACAAACATAAGGGTCGCCGTACAGAGAGCCAGGTTTGGGTCAGAGGGCGCGTCCATTAATGCACTGATAATTCGCGGCATGTCGTCGTGTGCTCTCAAATGCATTCGGAACTCCGGTCTCATCGCGTGTTGAGTCAGACCTAATATACTGCAGAGGAATGCAAAACATGACAAATGAGAGGACTATTGAAGGGAAAGGACACAAACCTGAGGCATCTCATCGCAGAACTGTTGGAGCCGTCGATTCCACTCAAATGATATTTGATATCGTCGTCGAACTGTTCAGTTTCACCAAGATCATGGACCTGATGGGCTTTTTTCACTTTTCGAAGCACAACATAATCCTCTTCTTCTGCGTCGAAGTCATCACTCAATTTGTTTTTATTGTCCGACTTATTGACAGTTTGTTCACCACTTTGTGATCCAAACTCTTCGCCAAAATCTAATGGATCTGAAGTCCAGAAGTTCTTCGCACTAAAGACGGCTCTGTTTTTCTTATCTTCTTTTCTGGCGGAGGAAAAGATCTTTCGCTTCGGTTTTGATGTCAATCCTATTGTCGTCATTGAAGTGGTTGTAGTCGTCGTTGAGGATGTGGTCGAAGCCGAGGAAGACTCAGAAGAGATGGTATCCGCAACTGTGGTCAGTGGCTCTAAAGAGGGCTCTATCACTGTCGAAGTGGTCGGCAAAGAGTGCGACGACTCTTCTGACGGAGGGTTTGAAGAGTTCTCAGAAATCTCTGACACAGAGTCTGAAGGACTGTTGGGTTGACTCTCGTCTTCAATAATTGTCGAATCATTCAAATCGTCGGATAAATTGAGTACTGAAGGGGTTGTGGAAGGGGTCCGACGAGTGCTCATTGAATGAGTGGACACACAGTTAGACATTTGTTTTACTGTATTTTTTGACGAATTGTTTGTTGAGTTTATTGAGTTATTCACTTGAGATGTCTTTGCGTGAGATATCACTGAAGACTGAGTTGTTTTGGGCGCCAAATATGTCAATGAAGTCTCTGTTGTTGTGATGATTGCCTCAGTAGTCGACCCTTTCTTTTGGTTTTGAGAGGAAGTGGTGGTCACAGACGCCTTCGGACGCCACACGTATTGGACATCAAAAATAGTGCTCTTTTTCTTGGATGAGACAATTTTTTTGCTGTTGTTGTCAGCGCTCCAGAAGTTCTTCATATTGAAAACGGCTCTGTTTTGCTTCGTTCCCGAAGAGAAGATCCGTTTCTTCGGTTTTGACATTTCGGTTGTCGTCGTCATTGAATTCATTGTCGAAGAGTTTCGGAACAATTCTGTTGTGATTTCGGGACTCAAAGAGTAATTCGGGGCTACAATCGACTCACAACTGGTCACCGATTTGTTTATCACCTCAACGGTGACCAAAATGTCTTAAATCTCTTTAAAATTAAGTGATTTTTAAAAAAGAGTTCATTAAATCTCAAATAAAATTCATTTTAAGATAAATTTGATTCAAATTTGAGTCAAAATTAATAATTTGTTTATAAATCAAATCAAATGAATATTTGGTTCAAAAAACAAAACCAAAAATCAGTTTCAAAAGTGTTTCGTATAATAAAATTTAAGTCAAACTAAAAGTTTGTTACGATTTTCATTAGATTTTGAACCCCTTTTAGGCTTAAAGTAAACCCAAACTATAAACTCTGTTGTCCTCCAAAAACTTGTTTCTCTATCTCTAAAAATAGTAACACTATTTGTGTTCACTTCGATTGTAATCAAACGTAAGACTCAAATATGGCTGAAATGCGAAACTCCTCCTCATTTTGGGTTTACTGATAAACATTAATTACGTTCGGGTTTTCGATTCCTAAAAATCAAAATGAACAAGATAAGAAAGTTTTTAAAATGCTCTCAGGATAAAATTCAATTTTATTTAAACTAATAATTTAAAGTAATAAATAAAGTATTTGGATAATTTAAAATAAACCTTTTTTTTGAATAAAATATTTTGACTTTAATGATAATCAACTTTTTATATTACCTAGTTCTTTGATTTTGAATTGACCTAGCTGATGACCTTCTTTTATTTCCTATTTTATTATAAATTAAATGAATAGAAATCCAAATTAATTAACTTTTTTGTATAAATTACTTAATTGTTTTACTTTCAAATGACAGTGAAATTGAGTGGAAATAATTATCAAGGTAAAATCAATAGATTGTGACAAATTGACATTTGCTTCGAATTTAATTTGACTTTTAGAGACATAAAAGCGAATTAAAATAAACCGAATTCATTGAAACTCATGATTAATGTCAAACAATTTGTGACTTTAATTCAATTAATTGGTTAATGAATACTAATTGACGTCAACTTATATCAGATCCGATTTAAGTCTAATTTGTTGGGAAACTCGAGAAATCATTCGCCAAATCCCTCATTAGATTTTACATTCAATCCATTAATTAAAGAACTGACTCTTTTTCCTTATAAATAATTCAGAAAAGATTACCAAGGTAAATAAGGCCAGCGAAAGGCCAGTAAGTCACCAAGATGTTATCACATTTCACGTTAAACATCTTAAAGTACTCTTAATAAGAACTTAGATTCTCAATTGAACATCATTATTAAAATACAATTTGCTTTTAGACCACTGCTATCAATGATAATCAAGATCATTTTGATGTAAAGATGGAGCAGATTTAGTTTGATGAGAATAACTGCAGATGTCACCCATCAAACTATTCTTTGTTAAAAACTTCTCCAAACAATTCTTCAAACTCTTCCAAAATTTAGTTTTAATTGTGATAATTATTTTTTCAAAAGATTATATAATCGATAAAATATGTTAATTATGTTTCAATTGTTTATGAAATGCCTGAAAGTAAGGCGTGATTTGCTTTCAGTAATTAAGCGCTGATTTCGTAACCGAAAACCAAATGATTTATTATAGAATAATATATTTTTGAGGGAAAGACAGTCTGTTTTTCTTTTAAATTTTTATTTATGAGATCGCAGTCAAGATATTTGTGTTTAAAATAATTTATTATTATTTCTCTTTTGAAAAGAGTGAAAATAGTTTATCAAAACACAAGAATACCTGTGCTTTGAATGCATGCCTTTTGTTACTAACTTTTGTTTAATGTCTTGAGAGAGGGTTTTGTATATGAATTAATTGATTTGTTGTATTTTTTCTATAATTTATTTCACATCATTAATAACACGATTGTATTTAATTTATTATTAGTTTTAGTCATTATTTTCATTCATTGATTTTATTTCTGACCAAAACATTTAGTATAACATAAATAAAAGGAATAATTATTTATTCCAAATATAATTCATTAAATTAATTAATTGATTAATTTCTATGCAAAACATCAAACAAGAGATACTATCGTTTAAATTAATGCATTTCTTTATATATTAAGAAAAGTAATTATTTTTCTTCTCTTTTCATTCAAGACTTTTAATGTTTTTTTCTATGAATTCTGATTCTTATCGCAAAATAAAGTATATATTTTTGGAAGAATTATAAGAAAATACTAATCAAATAAATTACATATTATTTTGTTTTTAACATTAAATTAATGTTTGCGATAACTCTTCGCAATTTGAATCAGCAATGAAATTTGTTTGACTGGTTTTGGACTTAAAATAGTTGGGAATAAAAACTGAGAAAACACTCAAAGGATTAATGATTTCCTTTGCACTCAAATTCCGATATATAAGAGAAACTAAACTTTTTGTCCAATAAATTGAGTGAAACAATAAAAAAATTTCAATGATTTTTGTGTCGTTTGCGATAATTTTGGCGAAAAGCCATCACAAAGTGATTTAATGATATTTGAAAGACTATTAAAAATAGTTAATAGATAAAAGATTATCGATTATAACAAAAACTAGTAATAAATCGTATCAATAGTTGACTTATTTTTTGATTGATTACTGTTTTGTTTCATATTTCTATCGATAATACTCGAGAAGAGATGAACCAAACGAATCGGAAATTGTCGGACAACTCATTTGTTACACCATTTTCTTAATTGATATAAAAACTATTTGATCCACAAATGACTTCTATATTACTTTATTTGAGTTTTTTTCTAATGTTTTATGATTTAAGTCTGACTTTGAGTAGAAAAACATTCAGACATTTATTAGATATCGAAATGGATTCCGAAAAACATTAAAAGATATATATTTCAAACCAAATCTATAACTAATTATCAATTATTGAATTTGATATACACGAAAGTTTTTGAATTTGATCTATAAATTGCTGGGTGTTATCTCATGTCATACTTTGGTTTTCAACCAAAATATTGTCGAATAGAAGTGATAACGAACTTTGAAACTGAATTTTCTGTTATGTATTGAACGGAACGCCAATCATTAGTCACGGAATCAACAAAAGAGAAGTGTTTGAGACGGGACTCAATGAGAGCTGATTAGGGGTTATGTAAAATAATTGACACAAAAACTGAATGACAGCTGAGAGGACAGACATCAAACGCATAAAAGTCATTTCAATAGATATCACACAAATATATCGTTAGATTTATGATAAAGTAGTGGTAATATTGAATAGACGTCATTCTGTCAACCGGTGCTCCCAATCGTCAGTGGTTTCGGTATATCTGTCCGAAAAGATGGGAGAGAGAGAGAGAGAGGAGAGAGAGAGAGAGAGAGGAGAGAGAGAGTGCATTCAAATGTCATATTTTGATGAGTGAAGTGATGTAAACGAGTGAAGCATTGAATGACTCAATGGTATGGCAGTGGATCCGATCTGTTCTCACAGACGAGAACTTCTGTTGCGCTTTGATTGCACAGACAGTTCAAGTGTCTGACACAACACCAAACCGTATGACAGCACACAGTCTTATATTGATGTCAATCATATGAGGACCGGATCATATGGATGTATGCATGCAATGACTCTAATGCCAACAAATTCATGAATAGCACAACATTTGCGTCAAATGCCAATCATAGCGACTGATAGGCCTGACCTCAAATGTCATATATGGAGGGGACAGACAAACTATGAGCGACAGTCACAATGAAGGCGCTTATTCTGAGCCGATAGCAGATGATATATACTTGAGCTGTAAACTGACCCTCACATCACATAGCTTTGGATTCTCAATATACGAACTGATCTTTGAGATAACCAAGTTCGTTTTATAATGACCTTTAAGTTTATATTAAAATCTTTGAATTGAATATGTTTTTTGAGTACAAACATTTATATTTGAAATTTTAAATGTAATCATTAGTAATCAATCATTCATTACCACATTTATTACCACGAATTTTGAGTTTTTCAGATGAAAAAAATACCAAATAAACGGATAATTATTGTATTAATAGTTTATCTGAATTGAGTTATCGATTGTGAGTCTGTGTCTGAGTCTCGCAATAATGAAATACTCGGTTCCCAAAGAGGACACAGAATTAGATTTACTATAATTTATAAGTATTGGCGTCGGGAAGAGCACAACAATAACATATATTTATGTTATTAGAGTTAATATATTAAAATATTCGCCAAATAATAAGAACGGCTATGAATCTAATGCACGGCTTTTGCATTAATAGAGTGTATATCCTATGGGTCTGTCCTATGGGTATCTCATTCGCAGAAACGCTTAATTCTATTATTGATGTCATTCTAAATGTTGGAACCGATCTATGGGTCTATGAATATATACTTTTGACTGTCTGTGCCATTCAATAAAGACTCGGCTAATGGCTTATTTGCAATCCTCATCACTACCACCGTCTGAATGCCTGTGCTTTGCTCTAACGGCTGCCTCGTGGCTATTGTGCGGCACCAGACAATCGCCAGGCATTCCAAACATTGAAAATACATAATAAAGTGGATAAAAATGTAAATAACTTGGCTCTATGTTGCAACACAAAATGGTCTTGCTATTAATTTAATGAATTTTATCGGTTAAGGCGATCGCATTTTGTAAAACACTCTATTATTAGTGATTCCCTCTTTTGATGTGAGTCTCCACTCATTTATCAAACTATTAATGGAATTAAATTCATAGAAAATAATCGTAAATATTATTAATAGTATTTCATATGATTTAAACGTTAATAAACACTACAATTAACTAATTTTAATGCAATAATAACTCATAAATAATTGTATATAAGAGTTAAGAATTTTGAATACATTTTTACTAATATTATATTTGAATTCAATATTCGAGTATTCGTTAGACTTTTATAATAATAATTTAAGAATAAAACAAATGATATATAAAACAAAAGTTTGGCTCAAAATTAAAGATTAACGACTCCAACCATTTAAGTGCATTATATTCTAGATTTGATTAATGAGGATATGGCACACGATCTGCAATACAAATCTCAGTACTCTTTTTTTGATATATTGTTTTGGGTGCCGGTCCTGTTCTCTCAGATACTCTATTATAGCAATCAATGTCATTATAGACAGTCATATATTTTATAAATAAGTAAAACTTACTTATTGTTCATATGAACCAAATATACGCCTTTTCGTACTTTTTGTCTCTTCTATTATTATATCATCGCTGGAAAGGGAGAGGAGAGAGAGAGACAGAGCACAGGGATGTGTTCACTATATCATGTTATAGCATGTGTTTGATTTATGTTCAAAATTAATGGCTTTCATTTGGTGTTCGCATTATAATCAGTTCTGACTTTGATATTCCTGTGCGGAGTATATATGAAAGGCTCTAATTCTCAATATATTCTGTGTTTGACATTCATTACTGTCTTCTCTTCTATTCTCCACTAAAGAGCATTTGATTCCATTATTTTTTGCATTATTTTCATTCCCTTTAATCTAATATCTAATGTATGTCTTATTTTTCAAAATTAATCGAAACAAAAGTTGACTGCAATCATAAATTATGTCAAATGTTTTTTTGCAGAGTATGTCTATGTCTGTGCGATTCGGGACCAGAATTGTCAGTGCATTCTAAAGCTAATTGTGAGGGACTGAGTGTCAGTCTTCCCTTTTTTAAAAGCAAACCGTTTCCTCTCATTTCATTTTCAGTCAATATTTTTTATTAAAGGGTGAAACCAAACGATGCGTTCAATGATTTCACTTTCAGGAGAGAGTTGTTGCAAACAATACACTCTTTTATGGAGTGATAGAGTGAGTGCTTTTCTCAGTGCACAGAACATGCAGTGAGTGCTCTCAATGAGGAATCAATTATTAATTTTGAGAGCAATTCTCTCTTCTGTGACTCAATGAAAGAGGACTCATATTTTTCCGGTGTATGTCACTCATACCACTCATACCAGTCCTTCTCTTTAAAGCAGAAAATACATTACAAAAGACTGTAATAATAATTAAGTCATTATATTTGTATGAATACACACATCAGAGTCGTTGTAATCCCAGAGGTTTTGTGTATTAAAATGAGTGGTAAATGAGAGACAGACCAGAAAAAGAAGAGTCACTCAAACGGAGGATAAGTCAAGAGATGGATAACAAGAGTCACTATTGCTTTACATGAATTGCTGACAGCCTTTACTTTATACCGAATATTCATAACTAAATAATTCAAATAATTCTGTCTCTCATTCTATGTATGTACACAAATATTAAGGGACTGACACACACTTTGCGTTAAATTATTTATGCAAAACAGTAATTCATATTCCGGTTATTTCTACAAATTTAACGAATATTTTTATCAAAAGAAACACAATTTTTATAATTCGATAATCAGTTCAGAAATTCACGTAAATGTAAACAAAATATGTTTTTTAGCCAAAAAGGTATCGCATTATATATATTAAAATTCATAAATATTTTACAGATATTTTACAAAATAGTCTTAAATCCATAATATTTCTAAATTTTATTATTCATTTTGAATGACATCAATCACAAGAGCCTCAAGACCTCTCTCTCTCTCTCTCTCTCTCTCTCTCTCTCTCTCTCTCTCCACTGAAAAAAATATATTTATTTATTTAATAAATCAGAAAATATATGAAACATTGAATATGTTTTGTGTGACTCAGGCTTTGATTTATTGAATTATACTTTACTTTCTGTTTAGTATTTTTTGCTAAGTTTACAAAAACAGGAGAAAAGCTATGATTTGTCTCTTTTTATTCGCTTAACTCATATGATATAAGGAGGGAATGGGAGACATATCTGGAATGGTTTGCTTGAGTTTTAATTTGATCCCACATTTGTTTGACACAACAACTGCTATTCACAGCAAAACATTTTTCGATTCAATCCTTGAACTGAATGTTAAGAGTGTTTTCAGAGATTGCGATGAATCCGATGATTGAGATTAACTCTGAATGATAATGGAATCGAGTGTTGATGACATCCTCTTCGGTCTAATTCATTGCTATTATTGCTCTCATTAACTGAATGACTGAATGTGACAATAATAGGACGGAAATTGTCAAATGCTGTCAACATTTTCAGAGCTTTTGCTGACAAACTCACTGATAGACTATCACTCACTACAAGACAAGACATTCTCGTAGTATATGAGAGTCAAAATCAAAACGATTTCTGCGAAAAATGTGCCATAAAAAAGATAATTGAATTTAATTAATAGTCTTTTCACTGAACAACAAAAAAACTTCACATAATTCATAACAAATTGAAGTTTCATTTTATTCAATAAATATATAGATTTAATTGAAGACAAAAATTTAATTCAATTTTCGTTGAATTGAAATAACATTTAAACATAAATTTTAATCAAAACACAAATCAATTTCAATCAAAATGATTGATCTAATGGTGAAAATAGTGAAATGAAGAGCAGATAAAAAATTAGACAATTTGTGGACCAATCTATTGGTGAGAGTGAAGAGAATGTGTTGCAACTGTTTTTGATTAATACCGGTGCCATTTCACGGGTGATGGCATTGTGTGTCTATTGTATGCAATTCAATAGAAAGACATTTGGAGGCAATCAGTTGCCAAAGAGGATGATATACAGTCTGTGCGCTTCGGCACAAACTATTAGCAATTGTCTGCTTATCGTACAGTTTAGCCCATTCCTATCCATTCCTAACAAAGGACTCGACTCAGAGCTAATTTATCATTTCGGTCGCTCAGAGTTGATGTGCTTTCCATGAGCTCCGGTCCCAATGAAATCAGGGCCAGAGATATGAGAATTAGATGTGAAAATTGGTTGAACAGCACATCTATGACATAAGGCATGTGCTCACTGACAACACATTGTCTAAATAGCTTAAGCCATTTGCACAGCCATTATCTGATTATATCATTTGCGTTAATAATGATTATGACATACAGAGAGAGGTATGCCTTAAACAAAGTGCTCCTCATTTTTAATCCTAATGGATGTCATAAATGACTCTTCTGTCCACTACTGGACATAAACTTAACTAATGAACCAAATATTGTGATTGAGTTTTAGTGGTATTAACAGAATCGGCACAGAATTTGTCTGATGAGTACAGTTTACATGTATTGCCGGAAAGCCATTCCTAAGCCTTTGTATATCTATTCATTTAATCAGATTTCGATTTGAAAGTCACTTTCTTTTTGAACATTTAATTAATAGAAAAGACTTAATATTGTTTGGAAATCACATTAAAGCCATTAAACATGGGATCACTGGTCGACAATAAAAATGTTGTTTTTCAAAGTGCTATACACTAACGAAACGCCGGTTAGTAGGGAACGACACGACTATTAACTATTTCATAGTTTCTGCAAAAAACGGTTCAAATCTTTTGTGAGTTTATATTTATGGCAGTCATTGATATTCGGTAACAATCGCTCAGAATATACACTAAAATAGTTGCGAATAAGGTTTTTATGAAACGACATTTATATAGTTTGAAGTACGCCATTAATACCAGTGCCCATACAGAGAGAGTACAAACAGATACAGGCATTGGTTATGGCAGTCATACGGTCCCCGAAGTCGTTTTGCATAAATTTCGGGCTCTGGTCGTAACTGTCGGTACTACCAATAAACGCATTTATGGCGAAACCACAATAAATGTCACCAAAAGATATTTATGGACACATACGCGGGCATAGAGTATGGCTCGTCTCACATCCCAGTGCTCTGCACTAAAAGTTTAATGAACTGTTATATACGGTTACGACACATAAATATTCAAAATATATTTATGGTTTTAAGCGGTTATATGACATCCATTGATAGTCTTTGTGCCAAAAAATGGCAGCAATTCCAGTGCCGAACGGCCGACCAATACAGCCATTAATCTCATGACAGGAAGTCTAACCAATTGACTGGTTTTATATGACTGCAAACCATAACTGCTTTTAATCACTTTTCTCATTCACTTCGTTATAGTATTTTTCACATAAAACGAGTCCATAAAAGCTATAAATTTTGTTTACTATCGAAGATATGTTTCACTTACATCTCTCTTACAATGTCTCTCATCTCTCATTCAAATACAAAATAATTTCTACTCTTTTGCCCAAAATATTGTCTCAAGAAATATCATTTTCAATGCAATCAAATAAAATTACAAATAATATTGAGCAAGATACATTTATTGCATTGAATAAATTATTGTCCAACTTTTAGATGTAATTGTTTTTGCGATCGATAGTAGTTTTTCTGCGAAATTAGACCTTTTATCATTTTTTAGATAATATCAAATATTTTTTTCAAAAAATTGGATAACAGATAAGGGATGCGATAAATTTGATGTCTGGCCTCTATTTCATTGTCATTAATGTGCGTCAGTTCAGGAATTACAGGCATCACCGCTCCGTTCACTTTATGACAGGACTGTTGTCTGAAGCGCTGGTATGTCTGTCGGCCGATCATTAATCTCATGATTTTGACAGTTTTGTGACATTTATCAGACGATAATCTAAAGTCTATTTGAAATTTAAGAGATGAGCAGAATTGGCACAAAAGGAAAGAAGAGGCGAACAATATCTGTCTGTTGTTGTGATCGACATTTTTCTAGTTTTTCGGATCAGTTTTCAGCAAAAATTTTGTCAAAATTTTGAGTTCAAACGAAAATAATTTGATTGAAATCTCAATAAAACTGACAATAATTTTCATCATTTTTACTAAAGTTTTCTAAAATATTAGATTTCAATAAACAAAACAGAATTAAAAGATCAAAATCGATGTCATCCAAAATTTAAGTTAATCCAGGTTCAATTTGAAATTTGACCTGCTTCTTATTTTATTTAGTTCAGAATAAGCTAGGAACAATATTGGATAATTGTATGGAAAATATTTCCTACAAAAAACTAATGCTTAAAATAATTGCAATTTTGAAAATTGACTGAAAACAGGATATTGTCGTTTGAGATAATGAGGACCAACTCATCAATTATAGTGATTGGGTCACAGATTTCTGGGTGTTTAACCTCTGGGGCATCGTTTGTCACAGTGTTAAATGTCGGGCCTCTCCGCTCAGGAGTTGCCATTCAGTAGTGACTCCAAGAGATGCGTATCAGATAATAGTCTGAGTGGTGACCAAAAAAAATTGAAATAAAGTAACAAAAAACTGTTAGTTCTCTGCATTGGTTCCCAACGAGAGTCATATAAACGGCGTTTCAAATAATTTATTAGTTGTCTTCGAGTGCAAAGCCATGTCCTCAACATCTCCTAAACAGACAACAGGTCTCGGACTGTAAGCACAGGGGGTGTCGACCGGTGAAAAATGATGACTGTTTTGGTTTTCGTAAACTAAATGACTTTTGTTTCGATAAAATCTAATCAAAGTCTCAAATCTCTACAAAATAGATGATTCTCTCAACCATTTCCTCGAATAACTTTTAATAGATTTTCTCTTTAATAGATTCTAATAAATAATTAAATAATAGAAAACTTCATAAAATCTATTTTTCAGATTTATATGATTTTAGTAAAAGATAAGGATTTATATTATATTCAATTAAACATAAGTTTTGATAAATAGTAGTATTTTCTCAGTAGAAGTACACCAGAAGTCAGTTATTTGAGAAGAGATGCGATTCTTTTACTTCAATAACTGATAACGTGATGGAAATATTTGAGTCATTCTCTAATCAATTATATTTAGTGCTGACTCTAAATGTCATTTATTATAGCAGTTGTCAGTCGACTCAATAGTTTTCATCAGACAATTCATCTTTTGAGGGCTGACTCTAATCCCAACGCTTTTAATCCGATGACTGACCGAAAACACGAACATTAAAACTAAGAGAAGAGCCGACTCTGAGAGATGTCGACTCAATTGATGCGATACACAATATTCTCTATATTTTGAATCATAAGTTTGACTCAATTTAAGAGCCCATACCATAGGCTCAAAGGGACTGACTTTATATCATGTAATAGAGAATATGATCGCTCTCTTCATCCATCACTCAATTAGATTAAAGTGTATATTCTGTGCAAAAAAAAGATTTATATGAAGGAAGAGTATTGCAATACATGACTCAAACCTAAAGAAATTACGAATTCGTATCACAAGTGACGACAATATGGAAGAAATGAATTTTGATTTACTCTATATTTCATGAAATATGACATTATTTTTCTTGTGTCGTATCGTTTTCCCGATATATTATATGTTTTCCTCTCTGTTGTACCGATATGTCTGTGCACTGGCACTCACTTTTTGCGATCATTTATAATAGGATCGACTCATCCCTCATATATTTCTGAAAACTCAACCGAATGTCACAAACATTTATCATAGTTTGTGTCCATTTATTTCATTGCGTTTCAGAGCACATGACGAGAAAAAAACTGTTCAATTATTTATTGTCTCTGTAATTGATCGATGAGTGTGTGTTTGTGTGTCGGCCCCCAAATGTATTCTTCGCCAAAATGACCAGAATTCTCAACTATTTCAGTGGTCATCAATCAAAATCTCGATGACTTAAGATTTTTCATTTCTTGAAGGCTTATAAAAGTATTGGATTTCAAGAATATTCTGCTCTTAACTAATAATGACTCTCTCTCTCTCTCTCTCTCAAAACTAACTAGGCGTTTCTAAGTGTCAAACCAATCAAATTCGTTGAAAATTTGATTATTGTTTACGAATATTTTTGACCAAAAGTGTAATTCAGAGCCAATAGACTGTATTTCCTTTCTGTGAAAAGAAAGGTCTTCTAATATAACAAAGAGAGGGATAAAAACCAAATATATTCTCGTTTTTGAGGCCAGACTTTGGGCGTCAGTGAAATTGATTTGACGGACGTTTGAAAAGAAGAGCTGTTTTTGTGTTAATTATAGTAATTATGGATTTGATTCATATCAGTAGTGGTCTGTTGTGTGTCTGTTGACAGTCTTGTGTCTCAATTGAACTATCAATCGGTCAGATGTTATATTTCTATAAACAGATATTAAATAATATAATATTGGACTGGCATTCAAGTGACGTGACATGTAGTATGTGTGCCCTCCAGAGCCTAGGAGTTTGAGGCAGCGATTGCTGTAAATCTGGAGATAACCGCAAACATATTAAACGATAATTCCGTTCAATATATCCAATATTTGTGTCATATCTATAGCCTTAAGCCCTTAATGTAATGCTTTCTCTTTCCGATTACCACTAAATTAATGTTTGATTTCTTTTTCTCCGCTCTCTATCTGTTGTGTGTCTAGAGTTATACTCCGGGTCTGTCAAAACAAATCCCCGATAAATGCAATTTTTCTTCTTTCCATTGATTTATTTTATCCCACAATAGATTAGATAACTTTTCTTTTGTGAATATTAAAACATTTTTTGCCGGAAAACTAGAAAATCGATTAGAATTTCATTAATAAATATTTAAAAGCCTTTCGATAAGACTTTCGCTTATCTTTGAATTTAGAAAATATATTCAAAAATTGATAACAGAATCGATTTTTTCCATTAAAACACATTGACTTTCATTGACACAAAGCAAAATTTATTTGTTTATTTTTACATTGACCTAGCTTCATTAACAACATATTAAAATATTTACTCGTCTCATATTTAATGTCATTCATAATATGAATTTAGTGCAACAATCTTAACAAAATCGACTACCGATGAGTTGCCTTTCATTTGATCCTTTGAATCAATAAGTTTTACATAAATTCAATATATTTTTCGTATAAAAGCTTAGATTTGATCCGATATTTAGTAAAATAAAGTGTCATTTTATAGCCGAAAGGGTTTTGAAGAAAGAAAAATCGCACAAAAAACTCATGTTTTCCTTCAAATTCTGGTTTTGTATATCAGAAAAATGTTTAATACGCGACTCTATTGAAGAAATACTTCATTAAATTCTGGCTCTTATTGAGTCAGTGGTGGCTGTAATACAATATACTTATTCTTTGAACAGAATATGAATGTATGGGCGAACCCTTAGGCCAACAATAGCGGCACAAAAGCACATATATCTTACATAATATTTTATATCATTTCATATATGATATTGTATTCAATGGTATGCCTTCATATAGAGGGCCCGAACCCAAGAAATGATTGATGATTTCAATATGATGTAAAAGAGGGCCAAAACGAGCGCACATTTCTCAACATTTTCACATAAGATATAGCGTTTGACTCTTAAGTGCACTTAATCTTGAATAGAGTCAAACATCAGACATACAGCACACCATAACAATATATATTAAGCGCCAGAAAACACTCAATTGTAGAGCAGAAGAATGAAATAGGAATTCATTATTTAATTTAAATGAAAACTCAGTTTTGAAGCATAACTGAGCCTTTGGTAGTCATTAAGCGAGTCATAAATATTTGAAAAACATTTGCCAAATGTTAAGGGAATCCATCAAAATATTCAAAGAGCTGTTCCTGTATTCCATTCGAGAAATGTTCAACTTTTTTGTCCGTTAATTACAATTAAACTCAATTATTATTATTAGAAGTCATATGTATTTTGAATCAAAAGAAAAACTGATTAAAGCCTTTGAGTTCAGAATAATTATTGTAATTATTTGAAAACAATAATTAAATTATAGATTTCGAACACATATACAAACTTTTTTGTTCTTCTCTCAATTATATTTTAATCTAGATCATTTGGTAAAGCCAAGATCAGTTAAATAGTTTGAATAGTGTAATAGCCTAAAACAGAATAGTTTTTAAAAATTAGAAAGAAGCAAGGTTGAAATTGATTGATAAAATTTAATTAAACTGTAAAGTATATACAATATTTAATTTGAATTAATCTTGGTGTCTTTACATATTAATGATAGTTTTGTTTATTAAGTCAGCGTTTTTAGTGATTACACCTGAATTGTATGTATGAGTGCTATCACAAGAATTTTATCTCATTTAGAGTTAATTCAGTTTTTTGTATGTCTGACCAAAATTTGATTAATGATAGGATTTGTTCGAATCATTAATTTCAGAGAAACTGTTATTTTCTGTTAACATATTATTTTATTTCATAACTTTACGACTCAAACACTATTAACAACGATATAAGACCTTATATTTTGATATATTTTTGAATTATTTAATTTTAGAGCCGACTATATATCAAATGATTTTTCATTTTAAATATTATTTCTCTTTTTTAAAATTTTCTTTTAAATTAAGTAATTTTTATGAAATATTAATATAATTTTTCATATTTTTTCAGTCATTTTGGTATTAAATTCGTTTCATTTATATTCCGAAACTCTTGTCTCAAGAATTATACGGAATTTGTTTTCTTGTTTTTATTCTGAGTTTTAAACTGAGACCCAAATTGAGATCGATTTTAAGGTGAGAACTAATGACAGAATATTTATTGTTGAGAATAAACGGAAGGCCTACCACTAGTCTGTTAATAAATAAACATCAAAACTAAGCCAAAGCAATGTTTTTGTGGCGGAAATTAATTTAATTGATGGGAACCACAAATGGCGTGCGATTAAGGACTACAAAACGCTTTTGTATTCAATGATAGCATTAATTATTCATAAAATGTTTTCAACAATAGATAGAGAGAAGAGTTAGACATTAGACTGAAGTCGAGTTTTAACTCAAACCAAACAAATTGCGATTCACTGTATCTATCACTGGAAGCAATCATTAGAGGCTGGGATGAGCAAGGTATTCCATTCATAAACAATTCTTTTGATAGTTTAAACAATCAAAATTCAATATTTTACCATGTTATTATGTAATTATAAAACTTTTTTAATTTTAAAATTTATTTGAACGAATTACCCAGTACAATCAAAACTTGAATAAATAATCATGAAAAAGAGGGATTATTCGAAAATAGGTATTTCAATTAGATATCCTATCATATTTAAGATGAGCATGATTGATTTGACAAATTAAGAACTTTTAAGATCTTGGTTATCCCTTGCTTTGAAAACTAAGAGTTTGAGTTAGAATTGAGAGACTTCTGATCCAAACTTTTCTAAAAACAGGTAACAAATGAAATGTAGTGTAAGAGCTCTGCCATACAATTGTGTGCAGAACTGTGGCTATAAATCTTTATTATATTGTTTAGGGTCTGTGTGTGAGCTGTGCTGTGATCGGGTGATCGATGATCTATTTCAGCACAATATAGTTCTTAAGGTATTGCCTTTGAGAGCAGTGTCTCAATAACTGGTGTCCCATCACTTCCCAGTGGAACAAAGAAAAGCATTAGGACTCAGAGCACAGGAATCACTAGAACTACAGATTTCTCTTTCAATTCGTGTTCTCTTCTCTTATTGTTTGGATCCTTTCCTTCGACTATATCTTAAACTTTGTTTTGTTCCTCACTTTTGACTACAGAACAGAACAAAGAGTGAAGAATAAGAAGAACTGTAAGAAAAGGAGAGAACTTTTTTAAGACTATAACTACTGGCAGTCGAAAGATATTTTCGGTAATAAATTATATTCGGAGGGAATTACCAGAAAAACAGTAAAAGAATTGGAAAATAAAATATTTGAGAGAAAAGAAATGGAAAAGAATTGGTTCTCAGAAACACTTTATTACAATTCGATCCATAAAACAGTCAAAAGAAAAGTAATTTATGTGAAGCCTCTGTTGCTCTCAATTGATATTATGATTGTTCTTAAATAAATGGACATCAATCAACATCACTAAATCACCAAGGTCTTACCAGGGATGGCCAACACACCACGCAATAATATGAATTATGGATTTTATCATCATACATTTGTTAAATCATGCTAGCTAGATAGATTGTTCGATTATTATCGAAGAGATAGCAAAGAGCATCGATCACAGCTAATGGTTGCACTTTACTGTTCCTCCTTTCGGTAAATTATATGAGTCCTGTTCCTGTCCTGTGCTGTTTGTGCTGTTTACTGATAACTGCAATAATAATGATAATAATATTAATGCAAAACAAACTGAATTTGAGTAGAGATTAGAGCCGAGCGCTGCAAAAAAAATCTGATTCCTCTCCTTCTCTACCATTGATAGTCATGAGTAATACTTTTTGATAAATTATGTCTCATTTTATTATCTCATTTCAATTTTTCAATTCATTTACATTCAGTTCTATCTGTTGTGCGTTTTTCCGCTCATTTCTGTCCATTTGGTTAACGATTCGCAAGAAATGAATTTTAAAAATATTTTATTACATTTTGTTTTATAATTAATGAATTTTTTGGACAATATTTTTCAGTTTCACAGTTTGGGAGCAAAAGACCAGGAGTTATACAACTGAGCCAACGCTTTGAGGACTGAAATATTATGCGATAATAACTGGATATTAATCACTAAAACTGGAGTCAATTAAAGCGAAAAATATTTTCAGTTGAAAATAGGGAGCAATAAAATAGTGGCGTTAAAAAGGATTGCCTTCATTGCCATCATTTTTCAATCCGAACCCTTTATTGCAATGAGTATAGCATACAATGGATATCCATCTTGCACATTTTCTAACTTAATTCTATGCTCTGAATAGAAGTTGAGCTCAATTTTGAGTAATTCCTCACAAGAATAATGACTGTCATTGAGATTATCGACGAAAATGATTGAAAGGCATATTATTTGTCTCTTTTGATGTCAGAGTCATAACGTTTGGCCCGAACTACACGACTGTTCCAAAAATTGATTGCCAGTGGATTTACTTTCGCGATGAATGGCTACTAGTTTTTCATCCCGGAGTGAAAAATACATTACATTCACAACACATTTCTTTTTGGAGTTATGTTTACTATGGAAGAGATGTGACTTCTCTTTCAATATATGACAATATATTTGAGTTTATATTTGCGATAATTTGTGGTCTGCTCTGCCTTCTAATGATCGGACACACAGTTGTTATGTATGAGCGTTGGCACAGTTAGGGCTCATCAATCATTTTGCTATCTGTTTGTGCAGTCATTGTTCTGGTGGTGTTCCCCTCCCGCGAACCATACATTAACTTATCGGTAGTCCACAACATAGTCCACGACACGGCTCTGTCGGGCGCTTCTGACTGCTCTCTATTGTACGTCACATACATGTTGTGATCGGATGTTTCCCTTACCTCTCCTTTGGTTGAGTCGATCCGAAAAGGAATATATATTTCATTTCAATTCTCACACAATATATGGACTTAATGTCAAACAATATATTATCGAAATAATCAATGATTATATTCCGAGCAATTTATCTCTTTGGGGAGGTCTGGCCTTCGCTTAAGCATCTGATCTACTCTTTATGGCACTCATTCCTCTCCGATTTGACCCTTTAGTGTATAAATGCATTTGGCGTTTGTTATCAATCGTTAAAATTAATGTCAAACCAAATAACATCATAAACACTACTCTTTCACTGAAAAATGTTTTGTCCAATAATTTTGAAAAATTATCTCATTTTTCTTGTGCTGATCGATAGCATAGGATAACGAATAATAAATAGAGTTTTTCATAATATATGATATTTTCACAGAAAGTGAAAAATGATGCCAAAAAAGATTACATATATTCTCATTGAAAATCATAAATCATTTATTATTAGTCATGAGTTTTATCGCAAAATTAATTTATAAATCGATGGCATATAAATTGTAATTAATTTTGATGGATAACTTCAAAAAACATACCGACAAACAAATATTAAGGACAGGACACAAATGACTCTCTCTTCTGTACTCACATACAGTATTCACAATTGTTTGACATTTGTTTGCCTTTAAAATAGATATTCCATTCGTTTGTGAATACAATCATTAATTTTAGATTATTTTCAAACTGAAGCCAAAAAATGTGAGTTTTTTCTTTGTATTTGACTTTGAGATCATTAGATCAATGTTTTCAACATTAAAGTCAGTCAACGCTATGTCTGTCTATGTTTGCAATCTTTTGAATGCAATCAATCAAAAAGTTAATGTTTGCTATAGTTTTATACCCAAACAATACTGAGAGGAAGTACTGCTTATCCATCAAACGAACACAGTTTTAATGGTCGAGTCCCCGACTATTTCAAAAATTTCAATCCATTATTCAATTCTTCTATTGGATGACCGAAAGACTGACTGATCAGCAAAACTGATGATTAATATGACTCTCAAACTGACGACTGTTTAATACATAACTCAGACATATCTCTTCTAATAGTTGTTTATCGTTTAGTCTGAGAATACTTTCTCTCGATTTCTCTTCTTTTGGTTCAAATGTCTGTCATTTGTGATGAATCGAAGCGAACCTCTCTTTTTGGGGAACAAATATTGAGCTAAAGTTCTGCTCTTTTCCTATCTATTGATCCGATATTAAGAAAAATATCGTTTTTTGGTTTACATATAGAGTAAAGTCATTCGTTTATTTGCATTATTGAACACAAGAGAGAAAACTGAGTATTGCTCTCATGTTAGCCATCGATCATCAAATGTTGGGACCAAATGGCTCTTTGACTACTTCTCAATAGATTTGTTCGACAAATGGCCAACTGATTGATATGAACAGCACAGGAATCAACGATAACTCACTCTTTCAAATAGAAATGTCTCTCTTTAAGGGAATTATTGCTTTAGATTTTTGCCTAAAAATAAAAAGTCAATCATTCATCAAAATGAACATGGTTATGCATTGTTTAAACATTTCCAATCTCATCTTTAGTAATGCTTTTCTGCAAATTAATGGATTTTCTTATTTTTCATTCAAATATGAAAATAATTATCTTTGAATCCAAACAAAAAACTAATCAATTTTGAAAAAAATGTTTTCTATTCATATTTTGATTAATTGATTTCAACCAAATGTCTTCAACTCAAGGATTCATTTATAATGCAAATAATTATAACACAAATAACTAAAAAAATGTATTAATTCATTGAATAAGTTATGAGTTTAAGAGTAAAATAAGAAACAATAATAAGGAAAGGGATGATATATCGATACTAAATGGTGGCAACAAAAATGATTACTTCCTGGAGTCTGATCTCACTTCTGAGACATCCTTTCATTGAATTGATTATAAGATTATTCAATGACTGAATAATTTTGAATTAAAATTCAAATAATAATAATCGTAAGGAAACTGAACTCTTCATTAGTCAGAAGTTTTGTATAATTGATGGAAACATTTGAATAAAATTTTGATAGAATTTCTTCGATATTGAGGGCAAGAAGTGAATAATGGTTTTAAAAAGAGTTTGAAGTTATTTATGGCTTTCCTAAAAGCATTTGTTTTTTGGCGTTTAATTGCAGTCCATAATGAGATTAGCGTTGGATTAAGTGTTTCAGAGTCTATTGTAAGCAGAAAAGTGGTATTTGATCAGAAAAACAGAGAAAACAAAAGTAAGAGACCAATAAAAACAAGAGAAGAGTCTCTTAGAGTCGAAGAATAAGACAAATTCAACCAAAAGTTTTGGTCCAAAACTCTAATCATTATATTTGTTGCGATTAATTCACTTAAAACAGGGATTTGTCTGTTCTTTCTGTCAATAAATAAAAGTCTGAATTATAATGTAATTTGATTTTTGACTGAAAAACAAAATTTTAAAAAAAATATTTCGATAAAAATCTCTTAAAATTTGAGAAACTCCTCTAAAAACATATTTTCATATTTTGTTTGTAATGTATTGAATAATGAATGAAATGTTATTTTTTGTGTAAAACTTTTTCAATGAATGAATAGCTCTTAATATTTGAGGCGAAACCCAAACTTATTTCTATTAAAAAGTAAAGTAAATACTACTCTTAATGTCAATACTTTTGTGTACATTATCTCAAACTTTTTGATTTATACTTCTTTAGTGAACTCAGACCTCAAGAATACATTTCGTCAGTGTTTGCGATGCGTGTGGTCTGGCGTTGACTGACATCTCGCCATAAGAGCACCGGTTCTGTTGATGAATGAGCTCTGCCAACGAAAAATGATTATCATTACTCTCCTTAAACCTCTTAAACAAGTAAAAACAAACTCTCGATAAAAGGACTGCCGGTTCTTCGCCTGTCTATCAGTTGCTTCGTATGGGTATTGAAGAAAGAGTACCAAAAAATAATTTTGAGGATAAAAAGTGAAAAAAGAGGAAATTTAATGATTTTATCGGATCTCTTGAAAAACTAATGCAGTGCTAATGATTGACATTAAGTCTTATCATAACTGAAAAATTCATGAAAAATATATCACACTTTTTGGAGAAATTCCTTTGAGATTATCACAATTTTTTGCTTTCAATTTCAGTTCAATTATTGATAACTTTCTTCAAAAAAATTTCCGAAAAATTAAAAACAAATATATTTCGAAAACTAAATGATTTTCAAAACTAATTAAATGAAAACTCATTTATTTATTCTCCAATGAATTTGAGATTTGAAAAGTTATTTTTGAGAAAAACAGATAAATTTTGCTCAAAATCTCAAATATTCTTCAAATAAATATTAAGTGAATTTCCTTCAGAATTAATGTCCAAAAAAAGAAATGAATAAATAAATAATATCCTTGTTTTCAAAAATCGATTCAATCAAAACTCAAAAATATTTATCTAAAAACTGAATTCTGACTAAAATCTTAAATCACCCAAAAATTTATCGATAATTTTTGAAAATATAATTTATATTAACTTTTAATAGATATCACTGATATGACTCTCATATCTATCAGTGTATCGAAAGTATCAGATGTCTGTCCCTTCACTACTTGTCCTGTATTTGATTGATATTCATATTTATTAATATTTTGAAATCAATTTATTAATTCTTTTCGCATCGAAAGGGAATAACTTTGTGTCGAATCACTTGACATATAATTTCAACGCTTTTTCAAAAAAGGAGAAAATATTTCATTAATTGTGTCATAATTTTTCAATCAATAATCAAAGCCATCAATCATTCAATTCATTCGTCATATCTTTAAAAGATTTTCCTTTCGGTTAGAAATATCTTATACTCGAATAAATCGAAGAGAGAGAGAGAGAGAGAGAGAGAGAGAGAGAGAGAATCAGATATAAAGTCAAGAATTTATTTGATATTTTCTTCTGAAAGAAAAGCGAATTTCATATAAAATATTTATGTTTTTACTGAGATTTGAATTTTTACTTTTTTTCTTTTCTACTCAATGTTTCAGATAAAAGGACACGAATTTCAAATATATCATAAATAAATCAATCAAATCATGAATTCAAAGCATAAAAATTCATATATTTTTTATTCTTATTTATTCAAAGATTTATATCTGATTTCAAATAAATCTGGTTTTGATTTTAAGCCATATTTTAAGTCTAAAGTGTTCGACATTTTTCGTATGAATTATGAATCCAAAAGTCAAATAAGAAAATGCAATAAATTTTTAAATAACTAATGAATCAAATCAATAGAATTTCTGAACAAAAATTATCAAAACATTTATTCAAAAAGTGATTGAATAGGAATTCTTTAACAACTGTTAAAATAAATTATAATATCATTTAGTCGTTAATTACTTTATGTTATCAAATGAAAGCAACAAAAATCTAAGGTATTTGTTAAACACCAATACATACATAATTGTCGACAAAATTCCTGAAGACATTCAACGAATATGTGGGACAGACAGTCATTCCCTTAGAGTGATGGCCACACCCTTAGCCATCAATACTTAAATATGACGACTATTTTTCTTCCCAAACCTTTCCGTATATCTGTTACTTGACTTTAATATAATTCATTAATAAATAATAATTAAAGCTTTGATTAATTCAAAGCCAATGTATTAAAGCTATAAATCAATGCCTTTATAAAAGTTTTTTGTTTTGTATTTAATATTCAATTATAATAATGTCTGACATAATAAGTGATGTATTTTTCACTCAAAATGAATGGAAAATTGTATACAAAACATATATTTTCATCAAAATTGCAGATAATTTGTTTGCTTTGGGGCTAATCACAGATGAATAACAGAGACAACAACAAAAAGAGGCACAGAATAAGGCACAGAATAAAATCTATCTATTATTTTGTCTACAGTTTTTGCTTTGAAATAATTTTGAGTTATCTCTATATGAATAACAGATTAAATAATTATTTTTTTCTGAAGTTTTCAGTATTTTACTGCAAAATGATTTATAAGACTCTTTATTCCGCTCCAAAATTAATGCAAAATATACTTAAATTAAAATTAAAAGCCATTAATCATTAGATTTATTCACAATTTTATCATTGGATGTAAATTAAGATTATTCTCCTCTAAAAACATTACATTATAATAATAATTGCCATTCACTCCCTTCAAAAATATTTCACCTTTTCGTTAAAATTTTTCAAATTGTGAAATGAAAAACAATCAGATATTTTGTAAAATGAATTGATTTGAGCAAAAAAGTTAAGTATTTTATTGATAAAGAAATGATTCGATGGTATCACAAATTAAGACAAAACTTAAATAAAATAAATTGGGTTTCAGGCAATGTCTTTGTGGTTGCGATTCATTTTTAATTATTCAAGGATTAGCCGAAAGAGAAATTTAAATTTAAAAACAATTTTCTCCTAAAAAATAATAATTTATATGAATTTAATTTAAAGCTTTGATTAATTTAATCAATTAAATTTATAATTTATTTCAACAATTTCTATGAAACTGTTCGGGTATTAAATAATTAATTTCTTGAATTTAAATTTTACAAGCTTATAAATTAAATGTCAAGAGTTTAATTACTATGAAGCAAAATAATAGCGGTTTATGACAAAGCACCTAGATCAGAAAATCAGTTTAATATGCAAATATTTGATAGATTTAATTGATTTCAAAACGAATTATCGATCAAACTTTCCTTGATTTTTGTTTTAACTCATTTAATCGATTATTGGCTGTTATTTGTGGACTGAGAGCCGAATATTATCCAAACATTTATCTGATAATTGAATAAAAAGCAAATAACAATCGCTTCGAGAAATTTCATACAATTATTCAAAATTCTGATTCAAACGGAGTTAAGAGAAATATGTTTCTAAGATATCGTTTCAAAAATTATTATTTTTTATTTAAATAGAAAATCAGTCAAAAGTCGTGATTCACTGAAATGAATAAATAAAGACTTGAATAACAGAGAAATCTGTTATTAATGCCAAACGAGTTATAAAATAATTATACTATTTATCAAATAATAAAAAGTAAGAAAACGTTTTTAAAGAGTTTGAGCTCAAGAATTAATACCTGAGTCACAGATAATTCTCATTGAAATTCAATAATTATCTGATATTACAATTTGAAGGCAACAAAACTGTTTCGGAAAAGACAGGTCTCTGTATATAAAGCTGTTATTTAGCAAACTTTAAATGCATTTTTCAAATGATTTTAATGATAGGTTTGAGTCTTAATTATTTAAGACAAGGGTCTGAACGACTATTTTTAATAAATCTATTTAATCATTCGTATTATTAATGAATGCTTTTGCTATCAAATGGTTTAGTGAACAGCCTTTCGGCTCACATATTGAGAACATATTAATTATGAAAACTATTTAATTAGCTTCAGATCTGAGGTTATCCTTCAGATCAGAGATGTCCAAGGTCTTCGAGCTCAGGGAGGGGATCAGGGGAGGGAAAATGGCGGCTTTTTTCCAAATTTTTCCAGGGGGGTATCAGGGTAAGGATAAAATGGCGGCCAAATTCCAAGATGGCCGAAAAAATGGCGCATTTTCGCCATTTTGTTTGCTAAATCCAGTTTAAATCACTCGCAATTGATTTAATTCAGTTTAAATTGCTTTTAATTTAGTTTTAAACCAGTTTAACATCAATTTAATTAACTATTTTAAGACAAAATGGCCGAAAATGCGCCATTTTTGGACCGCCATATTGGAAAAATGGCCTCCGCGTTTCGCGCGGCAGCCATTGCTTCTCTTTTTCACAGGGGGTGATTTTTCAGAATTTTCGCTGTCAGGGGGGATTTTTGGCTGATCCCCCCCTTGGACATCTCTGATCATGATAATTGGTGATTAATACCAATGTAATATAATAAAGATATATATTTTTAGCAATTCAATGAAATCCTTAACCTTGGTTCTCTTATTTAACGAATCTAATATTATTTTCACAGTTATTATGTGTTTTTCATTACTTCTGAATAAACTCAAAAATCAATGAAATCTCAAACATATATAAAATGTTTGCATTTAAAACACTTAAAACAATGTTATTGTTAATTGAATTATGAAGTTCATCAAGACTATATTGAGTCACTCATCAAAAGAGACTGTGCGTTCTTGAGAGACTCGCTAATTGCCAAGAATAATTTGATAATATTCTTGAAACTCTATAAATTGTCCTTGTAATTGTTTACTTAAAAGTTTTAATGCATTTCTGTAACATAAGTCTAATTTTAATATCAATTAAGCAAAAAATTATTGCATAATCAAAAGTTTTTTTTTAATTTTCTAATGAAATTAACCTTGTATCTGCTTGTTTGTAAGGTGAACAGAAAAACTGTTGAAAATAAAATATTCATAAAATATTTTCATCGATAGTCAAGTACTGTCTCCGAGATAATGAAATTTCTTAACTATTTTGGAGGCAAACTTCAAAATTATCTTGATTCTAATTGTGATCAAGCTACTGCCATCAATAAAATTGAAAAATTTTCAAAAAAGTGGTTTATTCTAAGTTATCATAATTTTCATGACTATGAATGTCGAGAAGATAAAAAATTCTTATCAAGTTCTATTTCAAGACTAATCCTATCTCTTTATTGTCTTAAACATTTGATTCCAGTCATTTTTAATAATCAATGGATTCGATGGATTACATGCGACTCATGTTATATATTGGGAAACCCTTTTCTATTCTCATTGATGCTATTCGTCGCTATTTTTTCTGTTTTGTTACTTTCAAGTCATATACTGTACTCAGAGTCGAATCAAACGTTAAATATATTGGAGTTTATGAATAAAATCAAAACAAATTCAATGGAACTCAAACTCAAACCAAGAAATCAGAGAAAGTTTTGTTTGAAAGTCAATCTCTTAATCGATTACTTATACAACTGTGCGTTCCCTTCGTTAGTCATATTTATCTCATTGACTCTCATTACCCCCTATATTATGGCATATATGCACCCAAACACCGGCTATTCCTTAGTTTTGACAATATTCTGGTCAGTGGTGACCATATTTTGGACCATTTATTTCTATTCAACCATTGCATGGATTTTAATCGTTTGGTATTTAACTACACTTTACTTCAAATACAAATTCAATGAAATTAACGAATCATTTCTGAATTCATTCAAATTTAAGCACAAGTTTTCGTTACTTAAAGACATTGATTCTCACAAAAGATTTGCGTACATTACGAGTAATCTGAACAGATATCTGAGCGTGGTCATTTTTATTGTCTATTATATCGGTACCCCTGGTCTACAATTAAATATTTATTGTTCTCACGAAAAGAGTACCAAATTTTATGTCCGATTGGCGGCAGGTTTTTCATTCTCAGTTGTCTTTTCAATGGTTTTTGTTATGAATCTGTTGAGCGCTAATGTCATACACTCAGCACATAAACCATACCGTCTTTTGTATGACATTATCATCAAAATTAGACTTTCAATCGACGAAAAACTAAAAGTTCAAGAATTCATCGAGCAACTATCTAGCTCAAAAATTGGTTTTCATTGTTTAAATATGTTTCCTATGGATAATTATCACTTCTATAGTTATCTATCTGTTTGCGTAACGAATTATATATTGATCATGAACAATTTATAATTTATTTTTCAATTTTGATTTTTCTTCAATAAAATATATTAATCATTTATTTTCATCAAACAAAACCTAGTTTCTTTTGAAAATCAATTCTCATATTATCTTCCCATACTGTTAGTATAGCATAATGATTAACATGTACATATAATTGGTAATATTTGACAATAAAGAGATTCATAATGGTGTATCATGGGTTTTTCCAAAAATTATTTATAAAATTATTTTTGCATGATAACTAGTAATTAGATCAAAAATAATTACATAATGAATTGTTCTAGAAAATGATTTTCGTTGATTTCGTGACTTTTATTTCAAGTTATATGTAATATACATAAAGATTTTTGAAAACAATATTCAAAAATCTATAAATGTTCAAGTACATTGACGAGTGAAAATATATTAATACCCCTCCCATTGTCAAGTCTGCTTGATATACACGAGTTGTTATTCAAAAACAATTTAATTCATTTTTTGACATGATAAGTAGTAATTAAGACAAAAGTAGTTTCAGTGAGAATTATATTTTTGTCAATTCAATTTTTAATTAACCTTGTATCTCTGTTATATAACGAAGTTCAAAATTATTTTTTGCAAGAATCGTTGAAAAGAGAAAAAATTAATTAATTAAATAATTATTAAAATAGTTTACGAAATAATTGCTTTGAATTATGGAATACTTTCAAAGATTGAAAAATAGTTTCCAAGACTATATTGAGACAAATACTCGTCAAAGTCGACTAATTAGCAAAATTGAAAAGTTCTTCAAAAGGACCTCGGTTATCAGTTATCACACTTTCGATGACTATAAAAATAAGAACATTAAAAATCGAAGCTTATGGCCAAGTTTGTTTGCCAGACTTATCTTGGCAATTTATTGGTTGAAGTTCTTCACTCCTATTGTTTTCAATAATGAATGGACGGAATGGATAACCTGTGAGTACTGTTACGTAATGGGGAACCCCTTCTCCATTTCAACGACACTATCGTTATGTTTGTTCACAGCTCTACTCATTTCAACTCAATTACGATACGAAGAGTTAAGTCAAACGCTGTATGTCTTGGAGTTTATGAATGAACTCAAAAACAATTCTTCAGATCTGAAACTAAATGCAAGAAATGAGAGGAAATTCTGTTTGAAAACGAATTTAATTGTCGACTACTTAACCAACTGTGCGTTCCCTTTGGTATTCATATTTGTTTCATTGACTTTTGTCGCATCCCTTTTAATCGCATATATGGACCCAAACACTGGCTATTCTCTGATTCTGACCATATTCTGGTCAGTGATGACAATATTGTGGGCCTTTTATTTCTATTCCCTTTGTGTTTGTTTTGCAATCGTTTGGTATTTAATAACACTTTACTTCAAATACAAATTCAATGAAATTAACGAATCATTCATTAATTCACACAAATATCGAAACAAAAACTTATTTCTGAAAGACATTGAAAATCACAATAGAGTTGCTATTGTTGTTAAAGAATTGAACAAGAACTTGAGCAAGGTAATTTTTATTATATATTATATGGTAACTCCTTGTGTTCAATTAATATTTTTTTGTTCAAACGAAAAAGTTACCAAAACTTACGTCAGTTTTGCATTACTTTTGATAACTTTCGTATTCACTTCAATGATTTCTTTGATGAATCTATTGAGCGCTAATGTCCTACACTCAGCACATAAACCATACCGTCTTTTGTATGGATTATTACTTAATATTCGGCTTTCATTCCGGGAACAATTCGAAATTCAGACATTCATCGAGCAACTATCTAGTTCAAGCATAGGATTTCATTGTCTTGATATGTTTCCTATGAATAACTATCACTTTTATAGATTTGTGTCTCTTTGTATTCTTAATTACTTATTGATCATGGGCATTTTCTGATTCACTTTGAGCTAATAATTTAGTAAATTATGATTTAAAATTGTTCCCAGATAATAATTCATCTTGTTTTTCTTTTTACAGTTGTTTTTTAATGGAATTTATTGAGCGCTAATGTCATACACTCTATATATATTAACCATGAACAATTTCTAGTTTATTTTTCAATTTTGATTTTCCTTTAATAAAATATATCAATCTTTAATTTTTATCAATCAACACCTCGTTTCTTTTGAAAATGATCATTTTCATTTGATCTTCCCATAATGTTTGTATAGCAAAATTATTACCAAGTACATATACCATATACATGTAACTTGTAATATTTGACATTCAAGTGATTAATAATGGTGGATCATTTGTTGTTTTTCAAAAATTATTTATTGAATTATTTTTCCATGATAATTAGTAATTAGATCAAAGTTTTATAATGAAATGTTCTAGAAAATAATTTTCGATGTTTTCGTGACTTTATTTCAAGACATATATATTGATTGATGTAAAACATTTTGAAAACAATATTCAAAAGCCTATAAAACCATTGCATTGAATGACAATAATTAATTACCCTTGATTAAATAAATGTATCCTATGAATAATTATCACTCTTGTAGTAACTATATCTAGAAACAAGGTAAAACTTATTCAAAATATTTTTTGAAAATCATTACAATTCTCTAACAAATATTGGACTGAATAATGAAATTAATCCTAAGTTTAAAAAATAGTTTTCAAGATTAAAAAATATTCATCAGAAAAATTGAAAAGTTCTTCAAAGCACCTCGGTTATCAGCTATGACACTTTCGATGACTATAAAAATGTTCTAATAAAGGTTCAAGTTCATGGACGAGTGAAAATATATTAACACCCCTCCCCTTTGACATTCTGCTTAATGATATAAATGAGTTTCTATTTCATCAAAAACAATCAATAATTAATTTTTACATGATAACTAGTAATTAAGACCAAAGTAGTTTCACGGGTTTTTATATTTTTTTGTGAATTCAATTTTTAATTAACCTTGTATCTCTGTTGTTTAACGAAGTTCAAGATTATTTTTTGCAATTTTTATGTAATTTTATTACGAAATAAACTTAAGAATAGTTGAAAAGTGAAAAATAATTAAAAGTATTGCGAAAATAATTGCATTGAATTATGAAATTATTTCGAAGCTTTAAAAATTGTTTTCAAGACTATATTAAGACAAATACTCGTCAAAGTCGACTAATTAGCAAAATTGAAAAGTTCTTCAAAAGGACCTCGGTTATCAGTTATCACACTTTCGATGACTATAAAAATAAGAACATTAAAAATCGAAGCTTATGGCCAAGTTTGTTTGCCAGACTTATCTTGGCAATTTATTGGTTGAAGTTCTTCACTCCTATTGTTTTCAATAATGAATGGACGGAATGGATAACCTGTGAGTACTGTTACGTAATGGGGAACCCCTTCTCCATTTCAACGACACTATCGTTATGTTTGTTCACAGCTCTACTCATTTCAACTCAATTACGATACGAAGAGTTAAGTCAAACGCTGTATGTCTTGGAGTTTATGAATGAACTCAAAAACAATTCTTCAGATCTGAAACTAAATGCAAGAAATGAGAGGAAATTCTGTTTGAAAACGAATTTAATTGTCGACTACTTAACCAACTGTGCGTTCCCTTTGGTATTCATATTTGTTTCATTGACTTTTGTCGCATCCCTTTTAATCGCATATATGGACCCAAACACTGGCTATTCTCTGATTCTGACCATATTCTGGTCAGTGATGACAATATTGTGGGCCTTTTATTTCTATTCCCTTTGTGTTTGTTTTGCAATCGTTTGGTATTTAATAACACTTTACTTCAAATACAAATTCAATGAAATTAACGAATCATTCATTAATTCACACAAATATCGAAACAAAAACTTATTTCTGAAAGACATTGAAAATCACAATAGAGTTGCTATTGTTGTTAAAGAATTGAACAAGAACTTGAGCAAGGTAATTTTTATTGTATATTATATGGTTACTCCTTGTGTTCAATTAATATTCTATTGTTCAAACGAAAAAGTTACCAAAACTTACGTCAGTTTCGCATTACTTTTGATTTCATTCGCATTCTTTACAATGATTTTCGTTATGAATCTGTTGAGCGCTAATGTCATACACTCAGCACATAAACCATACCGTCTTTTATATGGGTTTCTGCTTAAATATCAGCTTAAATTACGGGAACAGTTTGAAATTCAGACATTCATCGAGCAACTATCTAGTTCAAGCATAGGCTTTCATTGTCTTGATATGTTTCCTATGAATAACTATCACTTTTATAGATTTGTGTCACTTTGTATTCTCAATTACTTATTGATCATGGGCATTTTCTGATTCACTTTTAACCTAGTGAAATAACTGATTTAAGAACAATTTGAAGCCATGTTCTAAGTTTTCAATAGAAAATCCACTCAACCCACAAACCATACCGTATTTTGTATGGCTTTCTCATCGAAATTCAACCTTCAATCCACGAAAAACTTAAAGTACAAGAATTCACCCGAGTAACTATCTATCTCAATATTTTAAACCTCAAACTGTACCTGATCATCTTAAAGACACATGTGAAAGCGGTGTTTGCCCTTGGCAATTTGGCGACGGCTAACAATTATTAATACTGATTATTAAAATATTCATAAATTTCATTTAGAATTTTCCAATAAAATAATTATTTCAAAATTTTATGTGATTTTTGATAGCTTGATAGTTTTTACACCTTGGTTAGGCTGACTTGTTCATGAAGCAGTTCGGAACCTACTTTTATTCAAAGAGTTGTAAAACCTCTGGCTTTCAAAGTAACAAAATAATCGCCAGAATTGTGACCCCGTCTCTAAAGCTGTCCCAACCGAAGGACATGGAAATGGTTGAGTCGAATGATTAATAGACAACTTTTCAACAATAATTGGGAACTAATTGTATTGAAGAGGTATTGCAATAGTTTCCGAAAAAGCAATAATTTCTAAGCAATAAATTTTTGGTAAAACATTTTTAAACAAAATATTAAATAAATGTGAGATAAATATGAATGACATTACTCTTGCTTTGAAAGGATTTGATATAAAAAAGCTCAGGGTTTAACTTTCATTGACAACAAGGTTATAAAAAATTGTTTGAATGGGGTCTCAAAAATGTTTTACTGTCTCTTCAATAAAATTCTCGATTTTGAAAAATTACCGAATGGTCTAAAGACAGCAATTGTGAGCCCAGTATTAAAAGCAAATAAACCGAAAAATCAATTTTCAAGTTATCGATGTATTTCAGTTCAGCCGAATATCTATAAAGTTTTTGAAAATATTATTTTACATAAGCTCAAACCTTTCCTTGAAATGAAACAGGTCATTCCAAAGAGTCAATATGGTTATCGGGATAAAATAGGAATAAGTAATATACATATCGATATTCAGACCAAAATATTTGAGACATTGAATAACAAAAATTATTTAGGAATTGATATTATTTTTCTTGATTTAAGTGATGCTTTTGACACTATTAGTCATAAAAGACTATTATATAAACTCGAAAAACATGGTATTAATGGAAAATTTCTGAATATAATTAAGGAATCATTTGAGTCAAGAAAACAAGTTATCAAATATGAGGACTCTTTTTCCGATAATATTGATGTCATTTCAGGTGTCCTGCAAGGAGGTGTCACCTCGCCCACATTTTTTAACGTATATCTTGCAGACCTGATTCAATATATAAATTGTGATGTCTTCAGCTTTGCTGATGATATTGTTTTAATGAAACCCATATTTAATTTGAATGACTGTTCAGAACTGCAAAATGATTTGACAATAATTAAGACTTTTTTGACAATAATTTTTTAAGACTTAATCCATTAAAATGTGAACAAATGAGAGTCGGGTTCAAAAACAATGAAACGTTTGATTACAGAATAGATAATATTTATGTTAAAAAAGTTGAGGTCCATAAACAAGTAGGTCTGACATACGATAGTAAAATGATCTTTGATTATCACTTGAATGAGATCTCCTCTAAAGCTATTAAAAAGTTTGGTTTAATCAAATTTATTTGCAAAAGAGTCGATTCAAAAACATTTTTGAGACTTTATTTAACATACATTTTACCAATTCTGGAATATAGTAATCTGTGTCTGACATACAATAAAACTCAATCAAAACGTTTAGAATCTGTTCAGAAAAGAGTTACCAAGTATATTTGTATGAAAGAGGGTAACCTAGAGCTTAAATATGAGCAGAGATTAAATTATCTGAACATTGAATCACTAGAGAAACGGAGAAATAAACAGATTTTAAGAATTTTGCAGAAAATCAGAATTGGTTTCAAAGATATTCCTCAAAAATGGTTAAATGAAATTGAATTTTATGAGAATTCCCGAAACGGTATTTACGCTAAAATTAGGTTAAATCGATTGACAAAAACTGACAAAAATATATTTGAATTTTCAATTAAATTGTTTAATAATCTCCCAAAACATGTAAGAAATGAACAAAATTTGTCAAATTTTACGAATCATTTGAATGAATTTTTATGAACTTTTATTATATTTAAATTTTAGTTTAATTTTAAATGACTTTAATTATTATTATGTAAAAAATGTTTGTATTATTATTATTAAAATTTTGGATAAAAATAAATTAAATGTTATGTAAACCACAGAAACGTTTCAAATAACAAATTGTTGACAACATTTTTTAAGCTTTCGTCTTATTAATGAAGTGACCCGGCACATATTGCTCTTCAATTACTTGAAAAACATCAGGCGTTTCCCCGAAATGTGTGACTTTCTTCAATATCGTTATGTGATCGATGACGGCTTGTGCAAGGTCTTTAAAGTTCTCAGGAAAGTGTAGCTGCAATATCTTTTTTAGGCCAAACGGGTAATATTTTTCCATTAAATCTATCATAAGATAGACCAAGTTCATGTCGATGTTAGTCAGAGTAGCATCTTTAAGGTTTCCAATAGTTATGTAACCATTCCGTCCATTTTCACGTTCGAACTTATCAAATATATATACCATGTACTGTTTGCTTAATTCCCGATCCTGTTTATCGTATTTCAAGTAATCTACGAATAGCACAGGTCGGCCCTCTTTGTCTTTGGAGCCATATTTGAATAAAGCTTGAACAAAAAGATATTGTGAACAATTTGTTATTATAAGCATAGTAAATTATTGCAGGTAAATTACCTTTTTCATTCAGATGTTTGAACTTATCTTCATTAAACTCGTGGATACCGAAGTCCTTCATCCAGGACAGGGAAGGACAGGACAGGACAGGGAAGAGACAACGCAAGGATTGCGGTCACAATTCTGGCGATTATTTCCTTACTGACAGTCATTTGGAAATTTAAGACTCAAATCAATGTCTACTGAAATGCAAATGAAATGCAGTTTTGTTTGTGTTTTTCACTTAATTCTCTATTCAGTAGTATTTTCTTCAATTTTTTTTAACCCTATGTTTTTTTTATTTGGTTTCAGAATTAAATAAACAATTATAAAAACTAGATTGAAATTATTAGCACCTACCTAAATTATTATATTAAACTGTATTTTTTAGGAACAATTAGAAGACAACTTTTAATTTTTTAATGGAAAATGGCCTTGCACGTGGAGAGTAGTTGTCAAATGATTTATGACTATTTAATGACTATTTAAAAGAATGAATTATCTATTTTCTTCACGAAATAAAAATTCAAATAAAAATAAAAAATGAATTTTTTTCTCAAAACCATTGCATTTAAGTAAAGTTATTGTTAAGTAAATAATGAAATTCTTCCAAAGTCTAAGAAATAGTCTCCAGGACTATATTGAGGCAAACACTCAACAGAGCCGAGCGATTGTCAAAATTGAAAAGTTCTTCAGTAGGACCTCGGTACTAAGCTATTCAACATTCCATGACTACAGAAATAGGAACCAAGCTAAAAGGAATCTATGGAAATGCTTTATCGCAAGATTCTTCTTGGCAATATATTGGCTCAAGTTCATAATTCCAGTTGTTTTCAACACAAAATGGGCCAAATGGATGACCTGTGAGTTCGGTTATATAATGGGTAATCCGCTCCTCATATCAACGATGCTATGCTTTTGTATGTTTTTGACACTAATCTTCTCCACTCACATACAATACGAAGAGTGGAACCAAAGGCTAAATATCTTGGAGTTTATGGATGACATCAAAAACAATTCTTCAGATTTGAAACTGAGTCCAAGAAATCAGAGGAAGTTTTGTTTGAAAATCAATTTTCTCTTCGACTACTTAATACAGATTGTGTTCCCGTTGTTAATCATATTTGTCTCATTTGTTTTCATTACTTCACTTATCATCGCATATATGGACCCAAACACTGGCTATTCGTTAATATTGACGATATTCTGGTCAGTGATGTCCATATTGTGGACATATTATGGATATTCAATGTTTTTATGGATTTTTGGTGTTTGGTATTTAACTACACTTTACTTCAAATACAAATTCAATGAAATTAACGAATCATTTATTAATTCACACAAATATCGAAACAAACGCTTATTTTTGAAAGACATTGAATGTCACAATCGTTACGCAGTTGTGCTAAAGAGTATAAGTAGGTATTTGAACTTGATCATTTTCTTGATTTATTATTTTGGAACACTTGGTGCGCAATTGATTTTCTATATATCTCACGAGAAGAGCACAAAACCTATGTTTAGATTCGTGGCTGCATTTGTAAGTTTGGTCATTATTTCAATGATTTTTCTGATGAATATGTTGAGCGCTAATGTCATACACTCAGCACATAAACCACACCGTCTTTCGTATAGCTTTCTCATTAAAAACAGACTCTCTCTCCGAGAGACTCTTGAAGTTCAAACATTTATAGAGCAACTATCTAGCTCAAAAATTGGCTTTCATTGTTTAAATATGTTTCCTATGAATAATTATCACTTCTTTAAATATCTTATGGTTTCTGTAATGAATTACATATTGATCATGAACACTTTTTGATAAAATTTCAATAAAATTATCATGTTTAAAAACTTTAACTCGGTTATTCTATTTAAATAAATTGAATAAATATAGTGATCGACAACTTGATAAAAATTACGCCAACAAAAAGAGTACCAATACTTATATCAGTTTTTAAACACTCAGTTTCCTATTCTATTCGATGAAAAATAATCTAGCTGGAAGTTTCCAAGTTAATTTTATCTATAAATAACTAAAGAAATTCATAGGAACTTAATGATGAACTTTTAATGTCTTTAAAACTTTTTGAATAATTTGAAAAATGACCTTTACTCACGATTTAAGAGATTTTTTGAAATTACTATAAGAATATTATTTGAATCATTAATTTTGAATCTTAGAAAAAAAATTCCTAAATGACAACTAAATGGCTATTAATGCATTCATATGGAATTTTCCAATATTAAGCAAGGTAATTAAACTTGATTTTAAGTTTTAAAATCTCTTATTTTCAGAAAAAAATAATGAATTTCAACTTATTTTCGATGAAAAATGACTTTTCTTCACGACTTTTGATATTGACTTCAAAATCGTTGAAAACATTCAGAAAAATATTTTTCCAAATCTATGAAAACAATTGCATTGAGTGACAGCTATTCTGAACTGTAATCATGAATTTTATCAAAAAAACATTTCAAAGTTTGAAGTTCAAAGTTTCAAATAATTATCAAGACTATATTAAGTCAAATAGCTACAGAGTAATTACCAATATTGAAAAATTCTTCAAAAGAACCTCGATTATTAGCTATCACACTTTTGGTGACTATAGGAAAAAGAACAATAAAAATAGGAATTATTGGTCGAATATATTTTCGAGAATAATCTTGGCTATTTATTGGCTCAAGTTCTTTGTTCTAATAGTTTTCAATAACGAGTGGACCAAATGGATAACCTGCGAGTCTTCACATGTTTTGGGGAACCCGTTCCCCATTTCAACGATGTGTTGCTTCTGTATGTTCGCAGTTGTGCTCATTTCAACTCAAATACTAAATGAAGAGTTGAGCCAAACGTTGTATGTCTTGGAGTTTATGGACAAAATCAAAAACAATTCTCCAGATTTGAAACTGAATCCAAGAAATCAGAGAAAGTTTTGTTTGAAAACCAATATAATCATCGATTACTTGAGAAACATTGCGTTTCCAAGTTTAGTTATAATGCTTGGATCAGTTATATACTCGTCCCTCATTATCTCATATATGGACCCGAAAAGAGGCTATTCTTTGATTTTAACCATATTCTGGTCAGGGATGACAATATTGGTGGCCTATTATTTTAATGCCGTTTGTGTCGGTATTGCAATCGTTTGGTATTTAACGACACTTTACTTCAAATACAAATTCAATGAAATTAATGATTCATTTATTAATTCACACAAATTACGAAACAAACGCTTATTTTTGAAAGACATTAAATATCACAACAGAGTTGCGAATGTTGTTAATGAATTGGACAAG